>JZSA01001053.1:0-196493 GCA_000956155.1 Cotesia vestalis
TCCTAAAAAAAAAAAAAAAAAAAAAAAAAAAAAAAATGAATTCTGATAGTTCTTATTACTTAACATGAAATTTGTTAGAATACTAATTTAATAATTATTATTATGAATATAATAGTTATTATTAATAATTAGAAAATATGTATCTTAGATTATTGATCGAGCTCTTCAAAAATATATACTCGATTCAAGTAGATTTTTTTTTCTGTGTACGAAACGATCTTGAAAAGTTGTAATTTTAATGCAGTTTTGAGCTTTTTACTCTTTGGTAGTTTTTTTTTAACATTTGAATGACATAATATCGTTTAAAATAATGTGTTAATTTCACTTAACAATTTATTTCGCCTGAAAATTCGCTTGGACGAAGAAATTTTTGAATCGAAATACACGGAAAAAAAAGTGATACAAATTTTACGTCAGGTGATGCTATAGTCGGTTCACTAGTATAGAAAATGCTGTATCATAGTATAGTAAAGTATAGGTTATAATACATTAGATACAAAATTAGCGTCTACAGTGATACAAATTTTACATCACCCTTTTTTTCCGTGTAGCTTTTCTGATCGGTGGTTTTAAATTGTCTGTTGAATAAATCAAAATTTGGGCAACATTATCACTGTCGAAGCCGAAAAAATTCCAATAAAGATTATTATTGCTGTATTAATAAAAAATTTACTGGGTCAGAATAAACAATATCGTTCATATTTCATGGTGTACTTAAGGATTGAAATTAAAATCCTCTTTTTAATCGGAAAACATTAAGCAAGGATGTAGATAATTGACAGTAAGTTAAAAAAAAATTCAAATAATTTATGCGGTTATAAAAGGTAACTTATGGGATGGTAGTATTTCGCTTTCAAAGTAGTGTTAAACGCTTATCCCACGTACATACCCCTGGAGAGATTGTGCTGGCGCGCGATATTGTCTGAAAAACCGGCTGGAATTGCTTCATCCAAACAAGAACTATCTCTTGAAGAGGATCTGGATATTAATCAGTAGAAGAGCAAGAGAACGTCAGTTAGCAGGCCGTGAATCTCCTGGTGAAAGCTGTGTCTCGTTCTTCGAGTCTGCAATCAAATTTAAAGCTCTGACATTGAGTGGATAACACAAAAATAAATGGAATAAAACATTTAATGAAGTACTAACTGCTAATAAAGTCGAATAATTTATGTTTGTGGCTTTGACCACGATAATTATTAATAAGCTATGCCAGCTTAATAATGGAATGTTTTCTGTTGAAAACAATATTAATACTAAAAAATATATCAAACTATTGAATCGTTGAAAAAGACCTCTATCGATTATTAAATGTATACAATTTCAATTTCTGCTTTTATAAATTACAAAAATGATCTTTTATATGTGCTGCATATCAAATTTTAGAAGCTAGTATCAAAGGTCTTCGATGGAGGGCGCACGGTCGCTGATTTTTTTCGTTGTAGTAGAGTTTACTTAGACGTGATAAGTTTCTTTTTTTATATTTAAAAAAAATTTTTTTGTATTGGTCTTATTACAGTCTAGCCACATAGATATGCTGATCCCCTAAAATTGACAAGACACGCTCTTTAAAGTTTCCAAACTTCCTTTTTAGAGGACGTTCTGCCCCTCGTCTTTTTACAAGACGAATCGGAATTCATGATTCTAACGCGCTTTTCAAGCATCTACAATTAATTCGGTGGCGCAGTTGCACGTGCACCAGCATGCGTATGGAAAAAAAAAATTATTCTAAAAAGATTGCGAAATGGGGATGAGGAAAAAGAGCAACTTTAGAGAGTATTCATGTACAGTTTTGAAAGGTTGTTAAATATTCTGCATACAGGTCGATAATTGTTTTTTCAAAAGATTGCTTTTCAATTACTTATATAGTTACAAAATAGATTTCTATGAGATATTATTACAAAAAAGTACATTAGATTCAGATTTTGTATCACTGAGCTATGCAAATTTTAAGTCAATTCGGTTCATGCCACGGGTGGAGCAGTTATTTTGTATCACCTGGTAAAATTTTACACCACTTTCTTGACGTAAAACAATAAATGAATATGTGCAATTATAGGTTAGAAAACAAGACCGTTTGGCAGCCAAAATGGAAGTCGATTTCATGATGAATCCAACAACCACGAGAATTGTAAACACATCTGTGTATTTTAAGTACATCGTAAAAACACCAAATTAACAAGTGTACATCTAAAGTAATTAGTAATCAATGAAGACCACAATTTTCATCGTTGTATGTTTCAATATGAGTAAAATAGTCATTTCCAAAACAAATGCAAGAACAAAATTTTAGTAAATAGACAAAGATAGCAGATAATTTTTGGCCCAGACCGATAGTTATATATGCTAATTAAAGTTCACCAATTTAGCTTTCAGATATAATTTACAAAAATTTTACAGGTTGTTGCATTCAATAGTTATTTTGCAAAGAAACAATTAAAGGACCAATTTTTAAGAATTTTGAAAAATTCAATTCTTTGTTATCCTTTTAACTATTTAATTTAGAAAAACAAATAAATGTGCAAATGAGAGTTCAATTAATAAGATTTCAGATGCAATTAAAAGAAATTTGATGAGATGTCACACAGAAAAAAAAAAATTTCTTGAACCAAGAAAATTGTAAGAAAGACCGAAGTTATTTTGGAGCAAGAAGAAATTTTCTTGGCTAAAAAAAATTTTAATTCATTAAAAAATTTTAACTTCATTCAAGAAATTTTCAATCTTCCTTAAGATTTTTTTGATTTAAGAAAATTTACGCTTGACTCAAGACTTTCTTTCTTTCTGTGGACATTCAATGATTATTGCGCGGAAAAACAGTGGAAGTAAAAATTTTTGCGTTTCAACAAAATTTTTGAATTGCTGTTGTTTATAAACTAATTGACAGATTTGGCTCATCTTAGAACTTGACCTCGGAAATCGTCCAAAGGATAAGTATATGTTACGTGTTATTATGATCCGTATAGAATTGCGGGAGTTAGAGATTCAAGCTTCTGAATCCGCTTGACAAGCTGAGTCGAATTATAGCAAAATTTTTCAAAAGTTTCGTCATGAGGACTAATGCAATAGTTAGATTTCTATTAAATTTACCAAAAATAAATTACAGTGTTTCGACATCTAATGAGTTCGTAAAACACTCATATGCCAAAAAGTAATCTTCTTAGTGTTGAATAACACTGTATACCGGTTTAAACAGTTTCATTGTAGAAGCAACAAGGAATAGAAACTCATTCTAAAGTGAATATTTTCCATTCAAGTGAATTTTATATTCATGTTACAAGCAAAATTAAATTTAGCAATGTTAAGGATCTTTGTTAAAAAGCAGACTTGTCTCCATCTAAAAAATGCTTCAATCTCATAATTGTCATGAATCGCCGATAACATTCCAACTTTGATCAGATAGGTGTTTTACATCAACGTAGTCATATCTTGTTAGCAGATACTCGTTGCTATTTATCCTGCGGCACTTTGAAATTTTCAGCAATGTATATGTTTATAAACAGCGGTTCATGCATGATATGGTAAATATGAAAAAAACAAATTTGGTTGTGTGTGTGTGGACGAGTAATGGATGTTAGTGTTTTATCTTTTTAATCTAGAACACTCAAGAGATTGGTGCATTGCACTTGTTGGTTTCATTATTTGCTCCCTCTTTTTTTTCATTTAATAACAAGGTTAGAACCTCATTAATGCAAACACCTGAAGACTACATAAAGCTAGTGCGTGAGACTTTTATAACATGAAATAATTGATCTTGACACTTTCTGCTTGTTTCTGCATGGACAACTGGATATTATGAAAATCACTAATATATAATCATTAGCATCTAAAAGTGTTGATTATTAACTATAAGCATTTTCAACCAATTATGCAATTAGTTACTAAGTATTATATTTTATGAATTAACAACTAATAAGAAACTATTTTACAAGTTAATTATAGCTTTAACCACCAGACTGTTTATTTTTTATCGATAGCTTACAAACAAAAAAAAAGTCGATTTGCTTACAATTTTGATTCATTATCCAGAAAAATTAAAATCATTCGTAGTTCCTGCAATACATCTCTAGCACAGCTTGACTTCAAACGTCTTTGATGTCAGTAACTTAGAAAGTCTTTAAAACTAAAATATTTGACTATTTGTTTAAACTTTATTTTGATCAATAAAAGTCCTTAAAATTAAATTACTTTCGCTGTTGTATGATTATAGTTGAAATCCATCTAAATTAAATCTATATCATTACAGTCCATTTTTAAGTTTTATTAATATTATTGTTTATTATTAGTACTCAAATTATTTTATCAAACTATCATACCTTCATAAAATCAATTGTTAAAACTTGCCACCTGGCAATTTGCCTCGGCATAATAATAAATAAATGAAAGCAAATCAAATTTAAAAAATCATTCTAGAATAAAAATTTTAAACTATAAGAAAATCATATTAAAATATTTCATTGTTATAAATCAATTAGAAAAGTCCTTGAACTGAAAAACATCTCTTAATAATTGTAAAGTTTATTTAATTCAAGGACTTGTCTGTTTGATTAAGACCATGAAATCCTTAAAAATGATTTTCAAGGTTAGTGATCTTTTTGATCACGTTTTTGTTATTGTTATTATTATTATTTTTTTTTTGAGTGTAGGAATGATAAATCTTCGAATTGTTATATCAGTAATTAACATAATCATAATTTCCTTTTGTTCACTAATCACTGTAATAAAATCACCAAAGGTTAATAAAAACATCAATCTTTGAATAAATTTTGAATCATAAAAAACATTTAGATTAATTTTCATTGTGATAATTCATAGAATTGTACTTATTAGATAATTAAAATTACTGTGAAAAATACAGATAGAAAATGTATTTTTCTAAACCTACCTGACTTATCTATTTTATGAATAACAAGTAGGCAGCCCCTTGAAATACCTAGCAAATATTTTTCCAAGATGGTTACGCTTTTTAGGCAAACAAAATGAGGAGCAATTCCTGCTGGGCACATTATTTCTGTATTGAGGATTGACGTGAAAGCCAGAAAGTCAGTCACGGTAATAATGAAGTGTTAATGGGATGCATTTGCATAAACTGCTTCCAACAATCATCCGAAAAACCTGTAAACGAGTGGTACCAACAGCACTACCACTGTTTGGATATGTAAATATACCTGAATGGTCATGGATATCACCGAGATGAATGAAAGCTGTCATTAACAAAACCAACTTTTCAACATGCCAGCATGTCATTACTTGAACGTGACGCAGGCAAATGACTGTTTACAAACAACTGGAAAAATAATAATTACGGTTTTTTCTACCTGATATTTTTGAGAAGGGTTGTCAATTATCATTGTCATTCTATTCTGTAGTGTGAAAAATAACAACTTTGTTCATCATCCTATTTACACTGAAAAAAGAAAAATAGAATAATTACATTATATAATGTATCGTGGCGCTACAATGAAAACTGAAAAAGTTACAGTTTCAGATTGTAATTATTACAAATTCTGTAAGAATAACATTGTAAAATGTAAATATTACATCGAAAGCTCTGAAAATTAACATTAAAAGTTTGAATTTAGAAAAATGTTATTTCGAACTGTAATTCTTCGAGTTTTAAATACGACGGGACACTTATTACTATTTATAATGCACTGATAAACAAATTGACTTGAGTCAAGAGCCAAACTCTTGAACCAAGAATTCCATATTGAAGAAAATGATTTTCTTGAGTCAAGGAAATGAATTCTTGACTCAAGAAAATTTTCTTAGACCAAGAATAATTTCTTAGCTCAAGAATTTATTCTCTTGACTCAAGAAAATCATTTTCTTCAAAATGGTATTCTTGGTTCAAGAGTTGAGCTCTTGAGTCAAGTCAATTTTTTTATCAGTGTGTAATTTTTCCGTGTATTGTCACATACACTGAGAGAAAATTTTATTCAATAGTAATAAAAAAGTTTATTTGGACTTAAAAAAAAAACTTAGTTAATAGTAATAAAATTATATTCCATATGAATAAAATTTTATTAGTATTTAATAAAATTTTATTAGTATTTAATAAAATTTTCTTAAATACTAATATGTGTTTTTCATACGAATATTAAGTCATTAAAACAAATAATTAAAAAAAAAATTAATATTTATCAATTAATTATAATATATTTAAATATATTTTCAATGTAAAATCTTTTAATAAATAAATAGTACAAAGATGTTCCAACGAGACATCCTAACCTAACCTACTTGTTTATTTCCCCTTCCTCTTTATTAGCCAAATAAACGTTTTATTAAATAGTAATAAAATTTTATTACTATTAAATAAAATTTTCTCTCAGTGTACTCTTCTAAATATTTTTAATCGTTGATGCAATTGATGTTTATTAGGATGAAAAAAAAAAAATAAATAATGTCGAAACTTATTTCATAAGTCTTTAGCAGTATGATAGTTTTTCTCATAAGAAAAACATTTTTTTTGAAATTTTTCGTTTTTGATATCTCACGAACGAATCAACCGATTTTGACCGGTCCCACGGTTGTCGACCCGGTTTTTCAAGGTTAAGGGCTGATTAGTTTTCAGAATCGACCGGTAAAGCAGTTTAATAGTTATTCCAAAAAAGCAAATAAAAAAAATTTTATTTTTGAGATTACTCAAAATCTAGCAAACGGAATTGGTTCAAATTTTGAGGAAATTTGAAGACTTCGATACTCTTTGGATCGCTACTAAGTTGTGGGAGTAACATGATAAAATCCTTAATTTATCCTAAATATAATCAAATTTGTAAACACTCAAATTTAAAAGAAAGAAAAAAAAATTGAATTTGAGAAGCAAAATTCAAATTTTCAGAAAAATTCGAAACAAAAAATTTTAAATCTTGAAGAAATGTTAAATCCTGAAAAAAAATGAAGTAAAAAAAATATTTCATCTAATATCATACTTTTTGATAATTATTGCGTAGATTGCCAAAAACATTCTTATACGCTCTAATTAAATGATTATTATTATTGATTACTTGAAATGACAATTTTTTCATTCCTGATTGAAAACAGTGTGAAATTGATGAAAATGAACGTTATTTACAATTTTTATCCTGTAGCTCCTACAAGAAAACCCTTTTGTTGACTCAGCAGGATTTTATCATGTTGTTCCCACAAGGTCAGTCCTTTTGCTGCACCATGAAAATCCTGTACACTGATAAAAAATTTTACTTGTCTCAAGAGCTAGAATCTTAAACTAAGAACACCATTTTGAAGAAAGTTAATTTCTTGAGCCAAGAGGAAAAGTTCTTGAATCAAGAGGAAAAATTCTTGAGTCGAGAAATTTTTCTTGGTTTAAGAATTTTTTTTCTTGCTTCAAGAAATTCATTTTCTTCAAAATGGTGTTCTTGGTTCAAGATTCCTGCTTTTGAGCTAAGTAAAATTTTTTATCAGTGTCACTCCCACAGGACTGCATTCTGTTGCAGTACCTTTTTTTTTCGTATAACTGAAGATGATGAACTTGCATTAATTGACTAAGAAATTACACATAAAAAAAGTTTAATTGAACCATATGAAGATTCCTTCCTAAATTTTTTTTAAGTAAAAAAAAATTATATTTAGCTTTAAAATAACTTCTAGCTTTAAAATCTCATCAACTGCCATGTCTAAATTATCTCAAAAATTTCTCAATTCTGATCATTATTATTGACGAATATATAGTAAGTGACGACGTTCGAACAGTTTTCAAGAATAACACTATAAATTAAACAAGCGAATTATTTAATTTGAAAAAAATTGCTTATTTGAAAAAAACATTAGTGTAAGTACTTTCATTGTGTCTTTTACAATTAATTTGAATACGACTAATACGGAAGACGCGAAAGAATAAAAATAAAATTTTTTATTTGATCAGTAATCCGGTTGCTGAGGATACCAAAAGGCTTCACCTTCACAACCACTCGACATAAATATAAGCTGTGGTTCATAAGTAACGGAAGATAAGATAGTCATAATTTAAGGAAACGTTATTAATGATTCAACTCAGGGAAGACATGGATATATGGATATATACGTACCACACATGTCTGGCTGTTTTTATTTTTACATGTACCTTATATTTTACTCCTTCTTTTTTCAGTATTTGGAATTAAAATTACGATACAATAAGTGATGCTCCTGGACGTTTGTATCCCGTATGTAAAGTGTTTACAAAATTTTAATATACATCACAAATAGAAAGTACGAAATTTAGTGATGATAGTCAATTTAACATTAATCGTTTCGTTATAAGCTGTTATATTCAATATAGATTCCTGTCTCAGCTGACAGAAAACTTCTTACACGCATTCCACTTTTTGTACCGTCTATATGTAAATTTATGGACCGAGCCAAAAACTGCATTGAGATTTATGGACACGTCTCGTGATTGGAAGGCACTACTCGTCTGTAAAGTAATCTAAATCTTGAGATCGTCATTCATACAAGCGTGAGCATTCGAAAGCTTTTCTTTATAATAAGCACACACCGTTTCCTTTACCTTTCATTCTTTATGAATCTACTCTATAGCGTAATGTCGAATGTTAGTTTCGAATAATGTCGCGTGACTCATCGCGTGGGTGCTTATTTTCAATGCTTATTTATAATGGATAATGTTTATCCAAGTAACAGTAATGCTCGAGAAATAGACTGCGTAACTAAATATCCAAGGAGTGCTGTTTAGTTATTAGTGGCAAGTTTTACTTATACATTAGATTAGGATTATTATTCAGATGAAATAAATTTAAGTTAACCAAATCGATGCAAAATATAGTAGGTAGATGCTAAAGCTTATATTCTATAATAATTCATAGAATTCCGATTATTGCTAAATTATGTTGAAGATATTTACTTGAACAAAGGAAATTACGAGCTTCTTTTTTTATTTACTAATATTTTTGAAGTGAGCATATGAATTTTGAGTTCAAAAATATTATTTTTAACTTGTGAGTCCAAGACTTCGTTCATATTAAAGTATACAATTTATTGGTTTAAAAAATCCTACTCTTCATTTTAGAACATTAAGAAATCGATAGATTGAAAATATAGTAAAATAAAAAATCAGCAAATGAATTCCAATAAGTCAGAGTTACTTTAATTTGAAATTAAACAAAAAAGTTTGGAAAATCCAAAAGTGCACGACTCATAATGCTCATTTAATTATGAAATATTAATAAAATAAAATATGTGAAAAAAATATATAAAACAGCTAAAATAGCACGATAATGCGTACACGCTTCTAGTGGGATAAATGTACACAATATATATAGATATACAGTCTTCTGGTTTTTGTTTTATTTTATTAATTGTACATAAACAACAATGAATTACCTAGACATTCGCATTCGGTGGCATACAATTCTTCCAAAGAATTAAAAAAAATAAATTTAACTCAATTCATGCATTTTTTCGCAAGTTACAGTGTTTCTGGAGTTTCATACATGACGGACGGGAAAATTTTTTGACCTATTTTGATGTTTTTGGAACGAAGTTCCTTATGGCGCGTTGCGAAAGGGGGCTAGACGGAAAAAATTCTTACGAAAAGTTGTCACGACGCTTTTTGCTATAGTAAGCTATTGTAAGCTACAGTAAGCTATTGTAAACTTCGTTCCATCCGGGTGTCCCTTGACACCTCTCAATTTTTATTTTCCGTTTCTATTGCACAAAATCAATTTTTGAAAAGTGTCAAATTAATCTTCATTAAATTATCTTGACAATAGTATGAAAAATATCTTGATTCCATGAACTAACAAGACTATAATAATAAAAAAAGTTGCCAAAATGAGGCGAAAAAAATTTTTCGATCGTAGAGCACTCTGACGCTTCGCATCATGAGTCGTACAACACCTTTTGCGTAGGAAATTTCAATTTTATATATCGATACTGCCATTCTAATACGCCGTGTCCCACATTTAGAAAATTTTACTTAATTATTTGACCTTTAAAATTTTAATACGACTTGCATAATATTGTTACGATTCCATTTAAAAAAAAAAAGTCAATTTTAAAAATTTTGTGGGATACGACATATTAGAATGGCAGTATTGATATATGGTTTTGGTTTTGGTGCTGCAGGACCATATTTACATTCATGAGGCCAAAACGAAGAGAAAGACTGCAAATCCAAAATAATTTTTATTTAAGTAAATTAAATTATTCATGTTTTATTGTGAAGAAATTAATAATTTAAGTAGAACATTTCAATAGATTTTTGAATCAAGACATTTTTTTCAAAATAATAATTTTGACGTTGATATTTTTAAAAATTTTCTTGATTCAAAATCCCTTTTTCTTATAACTAGTTTGAGACAATTAACTGAAAAAATTACTTGACGTTCTTATTAATGAGTTAACTTGAACATTTTTGTATAATAAAGCTTCAACACAAAAAATAAGGATTTTTGTCCACAAAATTAATCAGATATCTTTCAATACTTGTTATAATATGAGGTACAGTTTTCAAAAGCAAATTAGTTTTGTAATGACTTAGAAAAAGGCATGTTAAAAAAATGATAAAACATAATTTTATTGTAATTATGAGTTATTAAATTAAACGTGAATTTTTTTGTTGATGTGTCCGTTTATTCATAATTGGTGGATATTTATCCTCAGCTCGAACTCCTTTTTGCAATCCTCAACCTATATTTCGATTACTCACACGTACTCGCCAGTCTTGATATAAAAAAATAATTAGACCATAAAAACTGGCGGCAGAGATAATTGAAAATTATGGAATGACGTGGAAAATGAGAGCGAGGAGAGGTGTGCTCCGCCACTATCTTGGCCGACGGCCGATTTCATTTTCTGTCTTCTTCTCCTTACTTTTATACGAATAGTTTCGTGTACGTGGTACGCTCCTCGCATAACAAATTATCCATTTTATCCAAAAATTTACGAATTTTTTCAAGACAATGATGAGAAATAAATAACCAAGAACATCAAAAGCGCGTCAATAATGTTTTACTTTATTCAATAAATTCCTATCAAGCAAACTTTTTCAAAAAAATTATCAAACACATATTTACTTATGTCATTGTTATTACTTTAAGAAATAAATTTTAATTCTCTTGTTTCATACAAAAAAAAAAAACTTGACTTTAGCGTGGCAATAAAAAAAGAGCTAAAAATTGGGGTTGATTCACTTGCCATGCATTTATGAACATGGTATAATATAATAATCCCTACAACATAACAAACTATAACTATAAGGCGGAGGAAATGCGTAATAATAGATAGCCTATATACGGCAACACAGCAATTTCTTTGTCCTCGCGATTTCAGAATTTATCAGCTATTACCGAAGGGTAAGTCTTAAAGAAACCTCATCGATGATCCTCGAAGCACAAGATGAGCTCTAGAACTCGCTTCTGCGTATCTGAACTCCCGTTTTAACTCTCTTCTCGATTTCTGGTCTAAAACAATCTAGAAAAAGAAACTTTTTATCAACTTCCTGCCGCTAGTATTACTAAAATAAGTAAAATCAAAACCTTGCCGAACAAACCAATAAAATTTGATGGTTAAACTATTTTCAAATAAATTTTAACCTTTAGAATCTTTAATGAAGTTTTTCTTGGGTTCAATAAGCCGAAAAATTACATCCAAGGTCTAACATTTTCAAGAAAAGTATTTGTGAGTTCAAGGCTATTGTATTGCACGGAGTCAATCAACAATCATGTTTTTTCTCTACTTGCTAGAATTTGGTTTGAACTTTGTGTCGGTGTTTTTTCTTTTTTTTTTTTTGAACTTTCTTTCATGGAACAAAAAGGTCATAGCCTACGTATTGTTGATCTGAACAAAAGTAACTAGAGGTGACTATTAACCCATACAAAATGATAGAAGTCTAAATTTCGATGACCATGAAAGATTATCTGCTGTGAGAAAGGTAAAAGATGGACCTTGAGACTATAGTTTCAGCAAAAGAATTTCACTCTCATGAAGTGCAGGCGGAGTTGAGGGAGGTGTAAGTACGCTAGCTAGTCGAAATTTTAGAACACTCCCCTTTTATTTTTATTTTTATTATATCTACCTTTTTAGTTGGCTATCCTAAGATGTTCTAAATGGATCGCCCACTATTAATAAGAACTCTACAGTGGTGTACATGGGTAGATGATTATAAAAGGGATCGGATAAGATTTAAAGTTAATTTTATCCAGTATATATAATGAAGTCATTTTTCATAGACTTTCTTTCAGGCGGTATTATAACGAGTATACTCTAGCTTTTTCTAATTTATAAGTTTATAGTACCTGCCCAATAATGTTTTACAAATGGCTGAGTTCGTTTATTATTGAGGTGAAGGGTTTCATTTTTAACGTTTCACAGCTGGTGTGTGTGTTTCATTTAAAAAATAAATGCTAGAAACAAATTAACTTTTAAATCTTTTAGAGGAAATGAATAATTATTAAAATTAATCTTTTATTATTTCGGATAGGTTATAGTTTATAGCTTATAGTTCTTAAATTGTTCTATTGACTCAGTTTAATTGTACGCTCCATAACGCAAAACGTTTGAGGTTGTGAATCACTTAAAAATTGCCACACAGTGAAAAATTTTCCGTTAAATTCAATACAAAAATATACATTTCAACGAACCATTGTGTTAAATGAACACACTAAAATGTAAAATATTCTGCACTAAAATTTTTATATTTTACACAATGACGAAAAATTTTTTACTTTGCAAAATCAAGCTATTTAATCTTCTATAATTTTAATCATCTCTATTCTATTATTCATATTGAACTTTTAGAACAATAAAACTACTTGAATACCAAAATTATCAACCCAAAATCACATAATACTTCAAAAATATTTCAATTCATTTTTTGCAAATAAAAAAATAAAACTAATGTCTCTTTATCATCATTAATCAGTTAATTTATAGTTGCAGTAAATGCGCCTCATTTTTCCCCTATCAAAAAAATTCACACAGCAAAAAATTTTTCGTCATTGTGTTGAGTGTTAAAATTTGTGTGAAGAATATTACACTCTAGTGTGTAGAATTTAACATTCTCATATGTTGATTTAACGATTTAATGCACTAAAATGTTAAATTCTACACACTAGAGTTTAATATTTTACACACAAATTTTAACATTCTACATAATGACGAAAAATTTTCTAATGTGCATATGAGTTTACATGGGAAATCCACATAGGAAGTATGGGTTCCTATATGGGAAATCCACATCAGAACCTTTGGATACATGGATTTCTAAATAGGAAATTCACATAGGGAATATGAATTTCTATAGGAATCCACGTAGGAACTTGTCGATTTATGAATTCCTGTATGGAAAATTCACATCGGAAGTATGGATTCCTATAGTAAATTTAAATAAGTGGAATTCACATGGACCTGGCAAGAACGTTACTTAGGCCAGTGAGAAGCGTAGAAGACTTTCAACCATGAGGTACCGGGTTCAAGTTCATCAGATGCGAGCAGTTTTTTCATTAGATAAAATTACAAAATCCATTTTCAGGATTAATTTCAATTAATAACTAATTAATAGAAATTTGTTCATAATTATTTTTAATTTCTATCGCCTGATTAATATGAGAATTTATGTACGATCCTACCCTGAATTCTTATATAGGAAACCATATGGGAATCTATCTGAAAACGCCATGTGGGAATCCAGGCTGGTTTCCCATATGGATTTTTTTAATAGGGTCTCATCTGAGTAAAAAATCCCACGAAATATTTGAAACTCAAATTAAGTGACGATTTATTTGATTTTTCATGCAAGGCTAACGTTCAAGATATGTACAATTTTTTAGCTTCTTCTTTCGTACATCACTGAAAAAAAAAAAAAAAATAACCTCAATCAAGAGAAAAATTCTTGAGCCAAGTAAATAATTTTGAAGAATTTCAGGAGACTAAGAATTTTTGTACTCAAATCAAAAGAAAGTTCTTCAAAATTATTTACTTGATTCAAGTTAATTTTTTTTTTCTGTGAATATCAAGCATACATTTTCTTTTACTTTATTCTAAAGTCAGCAATAGAATTTATTTCTTCTGAGAACTTAGATAATCGTTATGCGGTGTATACTTTCAGATTTTCCAAACTTCTTTTAAATATTATCTTTCACAGATATTGAGTAAATGATAAAAAATTTCACAAAAAAATTGCTCTCATCTTGTATTATCCTATTTGAAGCACGGATTTTCTCTCCAGATCTGAATTAACTTCAAACATTAAATATTATTCTTACATCTCATCTAGATAAATCTGTATTCGATTGAAGCATTGAGTTTCGATTATTTAGCTTGTAGTTTTTATTCTTGTACACATATTATTCCCATTGCAACTCTCTCACTAATCTTGGTCTGAAAATCGCAGTACAAATAATGGGATGATGTACAGAGAAGGTTGAAAATTCGTATCAGTATGCTATAAAATTATGTGTATTGTTACACAGCTGCTCTAAGCAGTTTAAATTGCAAATATGTACACGATGTATATGGTGTATGCACATACTTATATTCACCCGTTCGTAAGCATCTTGTAGCATAATTTGCGTGAAAGTATGTATGATTGCTATTACAATGAAAGCATACATAATATGTTCTGAGGAATCAAACTGTATTTTCATATGATGCATAACAGCATAATGTATTTTTTTGTTATACAAAGTATTAATATGTTGCTTTGATACGGATATCCCGACACAGAGCCACATTGTATTAACTATGCTTCACAAATAAACTACTGTTACAAAGTGAATCGCTATAAAATTCATTTACTCTTAATTTAGTTGCTGTGATTATTTTGCTTCAATGAAAGTTATTGTGCAGATTTATTACTCACCCGATAACGATGTCTAAAGAATTTTAGAGAAATATAATTAAAAATAAAAAAAAAAAAAAAAAATTCGATTACATAAAATGAGATATATTGTAAGATATTAAACCACTTTATTAAGAATATTCTGACAAGGAGCTAACAAATTTTTGTACTTATATTAAACACAAAGCAAATTTAATATTTAAATTAAGAAAAATTGCGTTATTAATGCGTGAAAAGCGAAAAAATAATTTGTTTCCTTCCTTCAGTTCAAAAATGTACATAGAGAAAAAATTAATTAAAAAAATAAATGATGAATTTTTTTATTGTTTTGAATCCACCGATGGAGCTTTAAAAAAAAAGTCATAAAACTAGAACCACGCTTAAAAAAAAAAAAATAAACGATCTATGTCAAAATAATATTTTCTGCAGGTCCGATGAATAGCTTAAAGAAATGCTCAATTTTTTTTTTTCAGATCGAAACGTAGTTTGAGTCATGACGTCTAGATTGATTTGATAAAAATTGTGGTGATAAAGATATTTCAGAATGCTTCGATAATGTCAATAACGTCTTTTCGTTATGAGACATATACTATTTTCGGACAATTAACTGTCGATATAAATGTGCTGACGATAATTGTTGAGGCATGTCTGCACACTGAAAAAAAAAATTCTTGGCTGGAGTGGAAATTTTCTTGGCTCAAGAAAATATCGAGGAAGATTGAAAATTTCTTGAATGAAGTCAAAATCTCTTGAGACAAGATAAATTTCTTGAGCCAAGAAAATTTCTTCTTGCTCCAAAATAACTTTTGATTTCCTTAAAATTTTCTTGGCGCAAGAAATTTGTTTTTTGTGTGTAATAATGCAAAATTTATTGAAATTGTTCACGAATATTTACACGAAAAACAACCAAGTAAACTATTATAAAACTTTCAATGTTTTTTATTTTTATTGATACTTTATCAGGCAACTGAAAAAAATTATAAAAATTACAGTTTTTTTTAGTTTTTTGTCCAAATACCTGCGAATAATTTCAATAAATTTAATATGCTATCTATGAATTGTATTATACATATTAAATTTAAAAAATTTCTCTTCGTTTTATTTTTCAGACGAAAAAAACATCCAATGATCCATTGCTTGGTGACTATCTCAAACATATACACAGTATCAACTGGGGATTTCACGATTTCCATCATTAATTTTTAAAACCACTTTTCATAATTAAAGTAACTAACGATGATCGAAAAACAACCTGGAATTAAAGAACACAAATAATAGAGTAAAGTCGCCATCTTGAAATCAACCACGTATGATCATCCAGCGATAAGATCCTTTCAAGGTGAGCAATGTATTTAAATTTATTAAAACAATTATTCTCGTATTTCTTTATAAGGAAAATTTCATTTGCGCTAAATATGCGACAAATGCTAGTTATGAAATTCTGGGTAACGTGATTGGCTGTGTTTTGAAAATTTTATTCAAAAATGTATTGTTTTATGTTGCTGTAAGAAATTTTTTATCGATATTTAAAATTCAATGTAAAGTATTTTCCATCGCACTTCTCAATAATATAAACAAAGCTACTTTGATGGTACTGTACACAGAGAGAAAAAAAGTCTTGAGTCGAGCGTAAATTTTCTTAAATCAAGAAAATTTTAAGGAAGACTGAAAATTTCTTGAATGAAGTTAAAAATTTTTGAACAAAGTTAAATTTTTTTAAGCCAAGAAAATTTCTTCTTGCTCCAATAATTTCAGTCTTCCTTATAACTTTCTTGGTTCAAGAATTTTTTTTTTCTGTGTAGGCCTAAAATGAAGCATGATAAATAATAACAATAATATTCTTGATATTTTGATATTTATATTACGAATAACTTTGAGAAAATAAAAGACCAATTTGTATTTACTTCCAGTATCTATTATTTATTTAGAAACTACCTTAATTTATTTAAACCTCAACATTTTTTAGTAAAATGGTAATTCAAAAATCGTCCGCAAAAATTTACCCCACATTCTCGGAAAAATTGTTCATTTAAAAATGAGTGGCTATAAAGTTTCGAATAATGTCTTAAACCCATTTTAATTGAAGAAAAAAAAACTATTTGAAGGAAACGAAAAATTCTAATTTTGATTCAATGGTAAAGCCTTTGCTTGCAAACAACATTAACCAAGCAATAGCTTTCGCCGCGGCACTCTACCATTAACTTAACGTATTTATAGGCTCGTTCATTTCGTTTTATGTTTCAATTTAGATGCATTGATACTCGTTCGTTTGCATATTATATTATAAACTACTATTCATTTATCCACTTGAATGTTGCCCCGCCTAAGTATTCATTATTATGATCCCTACATCGTATTGACACCCTCTTATACGCTCGAGCAAGACATTCCGCATTCTGCTTACCTATTTACCGTTTGAGTATCGTCATTCATTTTAACGTTTTGTTGTGATACTTACTGAAAATTTTATGGCTAACATTTGATCGCGATAACATTTATTTTTTTTCTTTCGTAATGTTCATTCTAAATTTTTGCTTTAACTTCCAAGATCATTAGTCACACTATCTTAAAATGAATCAGTGGAATTTCACTGTTTCACAGCTATAAGTATACCAAGTGGGATACTTATAACTGTGAAATAGTGAATATATCACTAATTTCCAGTGATTTTCACTGTTTCAGATTTAGAGAGCACAGAAAAAAGGTTCACTTGTGCCAAGAAAATATTTTTCCTCCCAATTATTTTCTTGAGCGAAAAAAAATTTTTTGTTGGCACAAGAAATTTCACTTGTTCCAACAAAATTAATTCTCTTGCTTTAAGAAATACGTGTCTTGATCCAAGAAAATTTATTCAAGTCAAGAAAATCTTCTTGTTCTGAGAAAATTCAGCCTCTTGCTCAAAAAAATTAAGTTCTTGATAGAAGTAAATTTTCTTGTCTTGAAAAAATTTCTCTCTTGCTCCAAAAAATTAAATATCTCGATAGAAGTAAATTTTCATTAATATTTTCATTGACTAACTTGTCAAATAGGATGATCAAATAATATTGAATCATTTTTTTTCATTCAATATGTATAATTGCACGCTAAAATAATATAAAATGGGTATCAATTATTCAAGAGATAAATTTTCTCAAGGTGAGAAAATTTTTTTCTCAGCTGAAGTTGGTGGTGCTGCTTCCCTAAAGTATCTAAAAATCTTGATCAAATATAAAAATTTAAAGTATCAAGTATTTATGATAATTTGAATTAAGAAAAAATTACTTCCATCAAGAATAGAATTTCAAGAAATGTTTTTACTTCGGCCAAAACAACGTCGGTCTTCCTTCAGGCACCCAAAAATTTTCTTGAACCAAGAATTTTGTTCTTCAGTCAAGAAATTTTTCTTTCTGTGCAGTGGTATAATTAAGTTTTACACAAATTCTTTAATCGCAGACATTTCGCGTTACTAAAACCATAAGGGCATATAAAAATTTTTTTTTAGCTCCAATCAATGTAAAAATGTTGGAAACATTACTATCTATGGAAAAAACGAAAAAAAAATTTTTTTTTGTTATACGCCTTTATGATTTTAAAAAAAATTTTTCTAAAACCATAAGGGCGTATTCTGTTTTTTCGATTTATTATCAATTATAGTAGAGAGCAAGGTAATAAAAATTATCACTCCACAGTTTAATTTATATGACAAATATTTATTTAAGTCAAAGACAACCAAAAAATGAAGAAAAATGAAGAGAATCTTAACAAACTTGAGATTCGATCAAAATTAAAAAAATAAATTTGGTTTTTTACTTAAATACATGTTTGATCATACAAAATGAATTGTGGAGTGATAATTTTTATAACCCTGTGCAATTTTTTTTGTTACTCGTGCCTATAATTGATAATAAACCGAAAAAACAGGATACGCCGTTATGATTTTAGAAAAATTTTTTCTTAAAACCATAAGGGCGTATAACAAAAAAAAATTTTTTTTTTCGTTTTTTCCAGAGATAGTAATTTTTCCAACATTTTTACATTGATTGGAGCAAAAAAAATTTTTTTACACGCCCTTATGGTTCTGCAGAACCATTAGGGCGTATATTTTGAGATATGCCCTTATGGTTTTTGTAACGCGATTTGATGTTAATGATAATAATATTATTATAACTGAAATTCTCATCTCGTATTAAGGTTAAATATTTGTAATTTTTAAAAATTGTAGCTTGTTTGGAATTTCTTATAATTTACATATTGAGTATGAAGTCAAACCTTCAGGTTTTAAACCAGCTCGATATTTTCTTCCCATGATTCATGAACGGATGCACATTAAAAGTTAATTAATAATGCAACCATGACGAATTTTGGTTTGTTATTATCGGCGTGATAGTAGCTATCATAAAAAGTAAATTGCTCATTTTTGGCTGGTTATTATCCTTGTTAAACATTAAAATGCAGTAGGGTATAACCTGATCGATAAGGTAGGTAACATGTTAAAGTACGACGGCGAAACATCAACAAGTTCTTAATGTACGTTTAAATAAATTGCTATCCAATTACTAAAGCGTATATAGCTTCGAGCGGCTAAAACTCTCTTCAACAAAATCGATTAAATTTATATTCTCTTATATTTTATTTATAATTCTTGAATATTTGCTTAAGAGTCGACAATATTATCAGAAAATGATTTACTCACATAAATAAAATTAAAATAAAAGTATAAGATTATGCGAATTACTTTAAAAAATAATTCAAAGGCAATGTGCACAAGCAAAGAAAAGGTATTTACCCTTATATTTACTAAAAGTGGATAACAATTCACAGTATTTCATCGAACAGTGTTATCATTAAAGATTTATAATTTATCATGAGAAGTATATGGTAATAAAAGAAATTCGCGCTTGGTAAGGACATGAAAATTTACATTCGCTGATGAAATCTACAAACTTAAAAAAACATATCGACTGCGAAATACAATGATAGCGTACCGTAGAAAGGAATAATCGCTTGCAGGATGCAGCCTGAAGATGCCCAACCATTCCGCTAGATGGCAAAAGGAATATCTTCCTTAAGATCCCTTTATCACTATTTTACCTTCACCTTACTTAGCACTGCCAATCGATATCAATGAAATATTACTATCGTTTCGCGTAATTTACTCAAGTGATTTATTACGACTTTTTTCATCTTTAAAATAATTTGCCGATAAATAATTATGTTATTTTACAAATCGAAAAAAAATTACTAAAAGTTTTATTGAAAACATGTATTATGTATTTGATGCATCTTTTATTGTAAATTTATATAATAATTATCAGCTTAAATTTTCAATGAGTAAAAGTTCGCATAGTAAATTACAATTAACGAAATAATGATTACTAAAATTGCCTGAATTGAATTAGCTACTTACGTACATTATCATTTTATGATTATATTTAAATTTCTAATACAATTTATTTCGCCGAATTCAATTATGTAAATTACGTTGGTATATGATAAAAAAAATACGAATTTATAATGAATTCAAAACAAAAAAAAACAAATGATAAATATTAAATTTTACACTAAAGTATATTTCGTAAAAAAATATTAACAAGTAACTTATTGATTTTTTCTATATTAAATTTTTTTTGATTGTAATTAATAATAAAAAAGATGATATATGAAAAGTATGTATACATAAAAATCAATAGATTGTCTTAAAAGCTTTATACGCTTATAACAAAAGTTGTATAAAATATAAATTAAAAAAAATAGAATAATGGCGAGACATTTTCATTGCAAGTTAAAAAGTGCTTTTACGATCGTAAGACAATTATTGATCAACTTTCAGCAGTTAGTGGTAGAACGAAAATGAAGCTCACCAGAGGGTACAATGAACGCTCAAGTCGACGTAAAAGCTGACCAGAGCGATGAAGAATGAATGCTGGTTTAGCAAGAGCTGTAGATTTATTCTGCTCATCGAGAGTGCAATGTCCTCACAGTCTTCCTCTTTGTATTTTTTCATTTTTTACTCCCCGTGGTTTTTTGTTCGCTTTTTTCGTCATTACTATCGTTACCAACTCGAACTACCCAATAAAAATTATCCGGTGTTACCGATTCTTTACTCTAATTTTGCTTCATCTTTAAGGAAACAGTCGCGTCTTACTAATTGCTGTTTTCATCATCAATTCTTCTCAGTTATTTATTTATAGGTAGTTAATCAAGATAAATTAAACATCCTCAATATTGATTAAAAAAAATTTCATCATAAGCGGATCGACTACTGAGATAAAGAAGTACTAACATGCAATAAATAGAATTTTATAAATTGTGTACTTTCTGATGAGTATTGTATATTTCGGTTCTTTTATTCTGTAATCTACTTTTATTGGCAATAAATCAATCATTAACAACCCAGTAAAGACATAATGTGCTTTTTTAGGTTGTTTTATAAATTTTCTTTTGGTTTCCACAACTTATTATAAATTTAAGCAAAGAGAATCCAGCTGGTGTATAAAACTTATAAGCTCTCCCGTTTAGTTAAACTCCACTTTAAATACTAAATGAAGTTGGAAAAATTTTATATTAAAAAGTTAAAGTCAATTGTATAAGTCGATTTTAAAAAATTTTGATTGGTCAGGTATTCAATTAACTTTTAAACTTTCATTGATATAATTGAATACTTTATAAAACTAAAAAATTATCGCTATCAATAAAAGTATAGAACATCGTTACTTTTTAACCAATATTAATGGAACAGATAAAAATTTAATACGATACAAACATTTTTTTAGGAAAGACTGAAAGAGTTCTACACAGTAAAAAATTTTGCGTCATTGCGTCAAAAAATTTTGTGTTAAAAATTTTTGTGTTAAATATTTAACACTATTATATGTAAATTTAACATTTATTGTGTCAAATTAACACTCAAAAGTGTTAAATATTTAACACAAAAATTTTTAATACAAAATTTTTTGAGGCATTGACACAAAATTGTTTACTGTGTAATACACAGAAAAAAAATGGACTTGAATCAATAAAATAATTTTGAAAAATTTTATCGTCTTGATGTGAGTATAAAAATTCTTAAACTAATAAATTTTCTTTGGTTTAAGGAATTTTTATTTGCTTCAAGAATTTTTCCCTTGACTTGAATTAATTTTTTATTTCAGTGTAGAAACAAATTTGCTTTTGTTATAACATTAATCGTCAGGCCTCTGACAAGATTTTATTTTACTGAAAGGAATTGGATAGTTTTGTTTTTTGTTGAAGCTATAGCAATGAATTGTTAAAGTAAATATGATTTATCCAAATGTAAGTAAGATAAAAATGAAATTTACGATATCTCTCAAACGAATCAACCGATTTTGACCAGATCAGCGACAATTGACGTGGTTTTTCAAGGTTAAGAGTTGATTAGATTTTGGAGTCGATGGATAGAGCCGTTTGAAGGTTATTTCAAAAAACTACCTTCAAAAAAAACTTTTTTCTTAGTTTTTTTGGAATTTCTCAAAATCTATCGATCCGAATCGGTCCAAATGCCCAGGAAATCTAAGCTTAAGAGAAATCTTTAAATCTTTAGGGAAACTTTCTGTGACCTTAAAACGTCGAGATCTGGTTGAAACTCGATTTATGCAAAACGGAATAAAACTAATAACCGGGTAACTTTCCGATTTTTATAATCTTTGATTTTTCTAGTGAGAAGTTAAAAATTTACTTGAATCAAGTAAATCATTCTTAAGAACTTCATCAGCTTCTTCGATAACTTAAAAATATCTTTTTTAACTTTAAATCTTTTATACCCGAGTTTAATTAAAACGTTAATAGTACATTACACCCTTTGGGAAGGAAAATAAGAAAAGCCTCAGATTACATATAATTGTTAGCCGAGGTGACGCCGAGATTTAAAAGTTTAAATAAGAATTAATTATCACTAATTCTATTTAACGCAAAATTTCATTTATTTATTTTTTATTCAATGAGTAAATTTAAAAAATATACATTAGATCGATGTTTTCAATGGGTCAATTTCAATAACAACAACATTTCATGAAAATCTAACTATTGCATGGGTCCTCATAACTAAACTTTCGAAAAATTTTGCTATATTTCGACTCAGCTCGTCGAGCTGATTCAGCCATTCCAAAACCAAGTGTGTTATTTAGTGCGTTATTTTAACACACATCAAGTACTATGCTTTGACAGCATAAGCAAACTATAGAATTTTAACACACCATAAAACGTGTAAAAAGTGACTACAAAAAAGTATAGCTCGTTTACGGCATTAAATATGGAACACACTTCATGCGTATTAACTCTCTTAAAAGAAATCAGTGGATTTTCACTGATTTAACCAGTAGACATAACAGAGCGCATGCGCGCAAATATTTTGTTCACTGATTCAATCAGTGAACTTCACCGATTCCTCAGTGAAATTATTATACGCACACTGCATGATAAAAAAATTAACTTGACTTAAGAACCAAAATCTTGAATCAAGAATACCATATTTAAGAAAATGATTTTCTTAAGTCAAGAGAATAAATTCTTATTATTCTTGGTCTAAGAGAATTTTCTTGTTTCAAGAATTTATTCTCTTGGTTCAAGATTTTGGTTCTTCAGTCAAGTTGATTTTTTTATCAGTGCACACTCTGCAATCTAAAGCAACAAGAAACGCGCTCTAATCCTGAACCAATAAAAAATCAGGGTCCACGTTTTTGAGTTATTTCGATATTAAGCTAACTTCAATCAACTATCAATTTTAACATATGGGATCAGAGTCCATTTGCTTCGATAATTCACATACTAAACTAACTTCAATTCAATCACAAATTTTATATTTGAGGATACATCTTCTCACTTTCAATAATGAACTTAATATCCATAAATGCCAGTAATTTTGTAATCTACTCTGATAATAAAATTAACTTGATTAGAAAAAAAGTATCATGAACAGCGGAAATGTTTTTTGATGAACATCGTTGTTTTAAATTGTGCAGAAAAATTCTCGACTCAATTGAATTTACTTAGTTAAAGAATTTCTTTTCCATATTTGCTACATAATTAAATTCGTCAAAATGATGACATTTTTATGGTCTACGATTTTCTGTCTTGAATCAAGTTAACTTTTTTACCAGTGTAAATAGCAAATTAACATCGAGTCTGACTCATCAAATAAAAATTAACCTTATAATGCAATTAAGTAAGAAAGTTGATTTTTATAGAAATAGAGGAATAAAAGTAAAAATGAACATGCTCTATAATATCATTGTCGGATAACAGTATAGTGTATTGTCATTAAGTGAATCCCTGGCTGGTCGTTGGGGTATCTCCAATGGCGGTTTGAATGGGGCATTAGGCCCGTTTTAGCTACCCATTTTTAACTGGTCTCAATGAGAAAGCGTCGTCTGCTCTTCTCGATCTCACGCCCTCGTCTCATTTCCGACACGCGCCTCAGAGCACCACGCGAACAGAGCTTAAAGGCCCTGACTTTTACGATTCTGTTCGAGTGGTCGTAAAACCCAAGTTTACTACCGTCATGATTATCGAGCAAACTGCCTGCCACCTGTCGGAGCCCCACAAGTGGTTGAGAAATGATGGTAGACTTTTTATGAGATAGTTCTTCATTTACATTGATTATCTAATTTATCTCTCTTTTGGATTACTCATACATAAATGTCTATTTTAACTATTGTTTTTATTCACAACTCACGAGACACTATAGCTCTCCTGTATACGGGAGTAAATTCTCACTTTTTGATTTACGACCTTGTCAATACGTCACAATAATTTACTCAACACAATTCATCGCAAAACCTATACTAACACAACAATACATTTCAAATAACCGAGAAAATTTTTGTATAGCCTTCAGTTGGGTTAGGACAACTTATGACGGACATTACTCGCCTCGTTACAGAATTATTTATGGGGTGTTAACTTTAGGGGCGATAATCCAATGACATTTACATCCTAATATACAGTTGGATACTGCGGTAAATAGCTTGTTATTATTTTAATATTCAATTTCTATCCAAATTTCAAGTGAAAATTACAGTGATTATTGCACAACTCATAATCTGAAGCATTAGAGAGTGCTCTAAGATGGAAGAAATTTTTTTGTCTCTTCTTCTTAGCTATTTTGATTGTTATACGCCGTCAAAAAAAAAAAAATATAATTCATAATTAATTTCACATAAAATTCAGATTTGGAATTAAAATTAACTTTATAGTCAATTTGCCATAATATTATTCTATTTTTCTTGAGAAAATAACAAATAAAACAACAAACCGAATTTCATAAATTTTTTTTTATTCTTTCATGCCGTAAAAGTCAAGCTGACTTTACCAATAGCATTTTTTCGTTTTCATTCATAACTTTATTTATATATAAAAATTTCAATTAGATGCAAGTATAAAATCATTTTTATCGAAAAGTTCGATTAGATTTTCCGCTTAATTTTTTTATTCGTAAAATGCTTCCATGCCATCTGCAAATCTTGTTGAAAAATGATGGTAGACTTTTTAAAACAAACTATCAAACTATACAAACTTTTTTTTTTTTTTTTTTTTTTAGTTTTGACTAAATAATCAGAATAAGTTTATTCCCAATTCGGTAAGCATTTATATGTGTTTTAAAATCTAAATTTCATCGGAAATGCATTATGACCAAAAATTTTTTTTGCTCAGGACACACCAGTAATTGTTAATTAAAGAATTTTGCATCTTATTAAGCAGATAATTCAATCAAGATCAATTCTGAAATTAAAAAAAATTGATTCTTCATGATAAAAATCAAAGAAAAAAACCTTTTTTTATTCTTTAAAATTCATTTTGTCTATGAAGGACTTGAGTATCTCAATACAACTTCGGTGTCGTTTAATTGTAATTAATAATAAAAAAATAAATCGTATCAGTTTTCTAAATACATTTATAAATATTGATAAATTTGTTTCCGTAAGCGCATGCGTCACAATTAAAGCTGATGTTCATCCTAATGAGTATAAAAAATACCGCGAAATATTTAAAATAAAAACTACGCAAACAATAGACAATAGTAAATTTCTTTTGTCTTTAGCACTCTAAATCATAAATCAACAATAGAATATATTTTTTATTAAAAATTCAATTAATACTACGACCTGGGTACTTAGTGATTTTTCAAACTTTTTTACTTTTTTTACGGCGACAGACATCGCAACAGAAACAGAAACAGAAAAATAAAACCGACTATTTATAAATCGCTCCCACATGGATAAAGAATCGTCACTAAATTTACAAGAATAGAAAAAAAGCATTTGATATGCCACTCGACAGTATATATCGAACATAGAAATGTTTAGTAAAGCGATATCTTGAAAGTGTGATCCTGTGAATGTGTAGTGAAGCGGCAGGCACTTAAACGACGTAAAGGACGCGTTGGATGGGCCAATAATCGTTTAGACCACGTTGGGTTACGACGATGCTGGCAGTTTGAACGTCCGAATGGGTATGCCGGGTTAGTTCATGGTTGATTTCAAAGGTGGCGCCCTGAATACCCATAGTTTGGCGCCGGCACGCGTGTCGAGCGCATCGCGCGAAGTTACGTGGTTTTATAGCCCGTAGTGGGAGAAAAGGGGGGCGGTGCTTGTCATGATATGGGCGTTGTTTTCAAACGGGACTACTTTCTCCTCGCGTAGTAGTTTCGTGCGATGCCGTGACGAATTCTATTCTGATTGGTCCTTAAGCACCAGCTTTCCCCTCAACACTTGTTTCTGTTGCTGGCCAACAAAAATTCTAAAAAGCAGTCTAAAATTTTTAATTTTTCACTCGGCTGCTGTTTCACTGTCAGTGGAATTTTTTACTTTCAATCATTGGCATCGTTAAATTTTTTAATTGTAGCTACAAGGGTTAGTCTGAATTTTTAATTTTATGATAGTTTAAGTGTTTGATAGTCAATAATGAAGCAGTGTAAGCTCATAGACTGCTCTTTTGCCGCTTTATCTTCAGCTGCTGCTAGCGACAACTACTCCGATACAGAATAAGGTTCTGAGTTTAATCCGCGGCACATAGGTAGCTTTGTTAAATTGTCAACAGGGGGCAGTAATGTGCTCCAAAAATGACGAAGACAAAGCAGTGGGAATTGCAAAGGAGAAAGCGAAAAAGGGATATCAAAAATAAAAAAGGAGTGAGCAGGCGAGTTGCCGGTTTTAGAGGTGGGAGCGAAAGAGTGAGAGAGTGCGCATATCAAGTTTTGGGGTAAGAGTGGGAGTAAACAAGAGAGAACTCTGTAAAAGTGATTGAGTTAGAGAAAGATGAATGTCACGTGTAATCGAGCCGGGTAGAAAAGAGAGGGTGGAAATGGTGGAAACGGAGGAGAGCTCGGTTATCGCTTAAGAGAGGGGTACCGACACGTGAGAAACAAAGAGGGTAGTACTGGTGTGCGCCTTGTTCCCATACACCAAGCCGCTAGAGGAGGAGTGAGTTTCTGGATTGAAGTGAGAGCGCCAAGGAGAGAAAGTTCTGGTTTCTGTTAGTGGAACCGAGAAAGCTACTGAATTAAAGTGAGAGAGAGCTGACGAGAGGCCGGAGCTAGCAAGAGACGGAATGAGTGTACAGAGTGGCGGTACACGGGGCGCGAGAAAAGCAGTAGTGTGCCGTGGACCACCGCACTGGCATACCGTGGTTCGTTACGATTCCTTTAGTACAGCTTGCGTACTTATCCAACGTCATCGGCGATTCACATTTTCTCAAGTGCTAGTGCAGTGAAGATCGTACGAGCAACCGTCAAGCTTCGTTATTAACAAGTAGCTTTTATTGAGAACAATCATTTAATTACACACATTAGTAAATGCTAAATTATTATTGCTGTAATAATAATATATAATAAGTATTATTATTATTATTATTATTATTATTGTTATTATTAATGGTATTATTATTGATATTATTATTATCATCACCGTTATTATTTATTGATTACACATATTAACATAAACATAACAATAACTATATCGTAATCGTAATAAATAAATAAATAAATTGATACAAGGTGGTTAACGATTTAAAAAGCAAACATTAATAGCTTGCATCAGGTCTTTAAAGAAAGGTCGCGTGCCAACTGGGCCGCACGGGACACCCGAAGCGGCGTTTATAGCCCGTCTTATTGCCCAGTTTATTACATCGTAACGGCTTAACGATAATCGGCCGCACGGGCCGACGAGTTCTCGGCAAAGGTCGTCCGCTTGAACAAACCATAAAACACGCTGTCATGAGCTACCCAAATACGCGCTGCGCTCTTTTAAACTATTGACGATTCTGACATAGATCAAGTTTATCTCACCGGCCGCCGATGACTTTTACGACCTCGCGGCCGGTTTTCCCTTATTTTTACTTTGTGAATTTTACTGTCCCATTGACACTTTATCAATCATCATCATCATCATCTTCATCATTATTAATTTAACTGGTGATTATTATTATTATTGTAATTTATAAAAAGAATTCTGTGATTTGTTTAAAAGTTTTAAAAATACGCTCGAGTTTATTTATAATTAAAAATAATCGTGTGTTTGAGTGAAAAGTGTGTTCAAGATACCCGGAATAATGAACTCGTACTTTGAGCAGAGCGCGAGTGGCTTCTACGGAAGCCACCATCATCAAACAAGTGCAGCAGGTCAGCACCATGATCCGGCGACCGCAGCAGCCTACAGTCGGTTTCCTCTTGGTCTGGGAATGTCGCCGTACGCTTCAAGCCAGCATCATCACCACACATCTAGCAGCCTGGGGATCCATCCTGGGAGCGGGACAAATACCAGGCCACCTCAGGATTCTCCGTACGATGCAAGTGTCGCGACCGCCTGCAAGCTCTATTCTTCAACCCCAGAGGCGACCGGACACACGACGTCCTCGTATTCGAGCGCAGCGATAAAAGATTGCAAGCAGCAGGAGCAGGCAGTTGCTGCGGCTGCTGCAGCTCACCAAAACGGCTATGCTGCGGTGATGGCTGCAGCCGCTGTCAAGGACGTTTGGCAGTCGGCGACGTCAGGCGCGAACGGCCAAAGTAATCCCGTGGTTCGTCCATCCGCGTGCACGCCTGAAGGCACGCGAGTCGGCAGCTACGGCAGTCTCGTGGGCGGCGATCCCGCCTCGAGTCCCGGTAACAACGGCTCCTCGAGGTCCCTGACTTCCTCGTGGAACACCTGCAGTCTTAACTCCACCGCGAGCCAACCGGTCGCCACTCAACTACACCAACAACCCACTGGTAACCATACCTTCTACCCCTGGATGGCCATAGCAGGTGAGTTTGCATTCATTATTTCACCTATCTGATTATCATAACTGCCGGGATTAAATATTGCCGTGCAGCGCGTGCTCAACTGAATTAGGGCTACGAGAATATACCTACTCACGTGCTATCACATTTTTTATTTTAACTCAAAAATACGCACCAGATACCATCTTTCACTTTTTTTTCTTTATCTGCTCTCTCTATTATTTTCCAAGCTTTGCTTTTAATTTTCGTGGATGTGATGATAAAAAATCGACTTGATTCAAGAGAAAAAATCCAGAAGAATTGTTTTATCTTGAACCAAGCAGAAAATTTGTTAAAATAGAATGTATTTCTTGATCTGGGTGAATTGTACTAAGTTCAATCATTTTTAGTAGATTTCATAGAAATCTAATTATTCTATTTGTTCTCGTGGTGGAACTTTTGAATAAGATGTACTCGATTTTTTTATTTCATTCGTTATGTTCGTGTGAATTTCATCATCTTTATAAGAACATATTTGAAGATTGAATAGAAAAAAAATTAAGTGTAAGTTAATTGATCATTAGAATTTTCATTACTATTTTGTATAAAAGGAAGAAATCTACTTCCATTTCGGCTGTCGCATGGCACTTTTTTCTGGTTAAGTTAAAACAGAAAAATTTTCTTTTATCAGAGTGGAAAATACCGTCATTTTTATATCCTACAAATCTTCAGTACAGGAAAAAAATTCCCAGTTTTTTGGATAATTTGGTGATGCAAATGTTGATTTTTAATTTTCGTACAAAATTTTATTTAAGAAAGGACAAGAATATTAATTAAAATCTAATACAATTTTTGATAATGAAAAGTAGATTGTTAGATTAAAATAAAGTCAGTTTATTTCAATAAAAATTCTCAGTTCTTTGAAAAATTGGGTGATATCAATGTTTATTTTTAATTTTCCTAAATCGTCTTGTGGTTTCTCCATCAGAAACTAAAACGGACAAAAACGATAATTTGGATTTAATAGAATATAATGGCATTATTTAGAAAAAATACTCAGTTTAACGTAGTAAAACGAACAGTTTATAAAATATTTAGTGTTAAGTTAATTTGAACACTATGAAAAATTTTTTTCTGTGAAAAAAAGATAGAATAAAACCAAAAATTATGCCTCTTAATTATTTTAACAACAAAACAATTTTACATGATTAAGATACTTATAAGAATATGGGTTAAGAGCATCTATTAAAAGTTTTATTGTTCAATTTATTGTCGTCACTGAGGAAGTGAAATAAATCAACAAAGTCCAACATTAATCAAAGCTAGGTTTTAAATGATTTCACTTAAAAAACATCTTTCTTAAGATACAAAGAGTATCAAAAAATTAAATAAAAGTTGGAGTAGATTAAAAATTAAAAATGAGTAGAAGCATAAAATCAATTGTAAAAAATTAACATTATATAATTACTCAAAGAACTGAGAATTTTTTTATTGATTTAATCAAGATAGATATGGACGATAATTTAATTTTTTAATACAGTTTTTGTAAAGCTTAGTGCGATCAATGTATGTTACATTAATCATAGAGTATTAACATATTTATCGTCTCAGTGAAGCTAAAAATAGTTTATCGTCGAAGCAATCCACTCGGATGAGAATGGAACATTTTTGTAGTTCGGTGAAAGAGCATTAATGAATCGTCGACGAGCACCAATGATCGCAGTATCAATAGTAGCAGGAATAGCAATAAAAAATAGGATTAAGCAATAAATAAAGGTAACGAATGATTAAATTTAAATAAATGTTTTCTGTCGGCAATAAAATTATTCCGGTAAATATCTTCATTGAGAGTATTTATAATCGAATATAATGAGAATAAAATATCATCACACCTTCGGGATGGTATAAAACATCTCACTTTCTAATCTGATACCTGTCAAAGAGAGGGTAGGAAGAGTCGGGAATGGAGAGCCCGCTCTTGATGATCTCGAGAGCAAATCTACGGGGAAACAGAATGGAGTCAAGTGCGTGTAAAATTGTCGGGTACGCGATATATAATAGAGAATAGGTTTGGGGGCTGGGGGCTCGAGTGTCTCTTCCCCGATACGGGCAGCACACTTGCCCCTCCGGACACTGGGATTCCGGTAGTCAGCTGTTTCTACCGTCCCTCTCTATTGTCTTCTTTGTCCTGCTCCTGCTCTTCCTCCTATTCCTGTTCCCGTCTTTACTTGACGTACGCATGTATTCACATTACTATTATCGGTATCGGGACTCTTGACGTCTCTCTCTCCTTTGCTCTTTTGCACACAATCCTCCTCGATTTATATATATGTTTTCTAAAGTTACTCATTCTTGTTTAGTTTGATAAATCCTATTCCCATGCTCTTTGCCATTCTGTCCTACGCTCTTTAATATCATTCTTCAATTTTATCGTCTTTTAGTCTGTCTGGTTCACTTATTTGACTGACTTATTCCCGGTTGAACGCCCATGGTAGAATGAGATATTTTTTTTTAGCACAAATAAAAATTATAATTTATTATTAAAAAAATAACATTATGGAAAATTTAATTTTTTTATATAAAATCATGTATTAATACTACTTAATATAAAATTAATCGCAACAGAGAAAAAAATCCATTTGATTATTATGAGAATGCATAAAATGGATTTATCAATTTTTCAAGCTTACTAATTATCGAAATGATAAAAGGAGCTTTATCTCCAGAACACGTGCCAATATTTAAATATAAAAGGTCACTTTTCATAAAAAGTTGGTTTTATAGTTTGTCTCTAATTAAATTATACCTTTGAGAGGAAACTTTTTTTTTCCCTTATAAAATTTCATTAGCTCACTACGAAAATTAATTGAGCTTAATTTTTTTTCTAATTAATATAATATCTTACGGGCTAAGTTTTTCGAAAGTGAGATTTAAGTTAATAAACGAGATTTTTCTTCATAAAAAATAATCAATATTCTACCTTTTGAACATATTATCTTTAACAACTGTCTTTATTTTCAAAAAAGTGATATATTTTTTCAGAATTTTGAACATATTTAGATTTTTAAAAGTTTATTTCATGGCAAAAAAGGAAAATACAAAGTATTTTTTGTGCTTTAAAACTTAAAAAAGATCTTTAATTTTCTTTCCATATCAAAATTAATGGATAAAATTTTATAAAAAGAAAATCAAAATTAATTCATAAAATTTATACATAGTTGAATAGTATTTATTGAAAAGAACTTTTCACAGTGTCAATAAAATTAAATTTTGCATCATTTTTTTATTTATCATTTGAATTATATGAATACTATCTTATAGTCATAAATGATACATATGAATGTTTACATATCATAAATAAACAGTTGTGTAGGAAGAGTAGGTTAATATACTGCGGATCGAAGAAATAATTAACGAGTACATAATCAAAACTAATATAAACAATTTTTGTCACTTTTTACATAATAATATCTGGTAATTTTTATTAATAACATAAATTTAAATACAAAGTGCTAAATAAATTGCTGTGACGAATCGTAAAGTAAATAATTGTCAGCATATTATTAATTTAATTGTATATTTTTTCCAATTGTTAATTTAGAAAAAGAAACAAGAATGTGTGTTAAAAAAAACGAGTGAACCATTAAGAAAATTTAAATGGCAAAATAAGAGGTGATCTGATAGTATATAAATTTATAAATCACATTTTAATGACTTGTTTGACTACTTTTCAATGTCAGAAAATATTTATTATCTAAATGTATTTAAGATTTTGCCTTACCTCGTAAAGCTTTCAATGAATCTTCTTAAGAATGAGGCAACAAAAGTAAGTGTAAATAGCAAGTGTTCGTCTTTTGAATTAGTGGTATAAAATGTTCTATTAAACACATTGTATTATTTTTGAATGGGACAGAGTAAATGTTCCCACACCCCCGACGGAGAAAGCATTTTGCTTTCTCTGCACTGTTAGATCACTTTCACCGGCGACTTTCCAGATGTGGCCGGGGGTATTTATGGTCCCTCATCGAAGGGTCGGTGTGTCTATAGGGTAATTAGAGGGTGCAAAAGACACTGGTTTGAGGTCTTGCGTTATCTCAAACGCCTCATACCAACATAAGACATAGACACAGACACTCTTTACTTTCTCTCTGTTACTCACTGACTCTCATCTGTTTATCCTGTAAAAATCAAATAATACCATGTTATTTCATTGTTGCTCCGTGCAGTTGCTTCCAAGCGTACCGTTAACGGCGCACTGTAATTCCGGATGCTAGGACGTAAAAATTATCTCATTGAATCCCATAACAAATAAACAGATTTAAATTAAAAAGACTGAAAAAAAAAATAAATAAATAAATAATGAAGAAATTATTGATGAATAAAGTAAATAAAATAAAACGTGTTAGAGCAGAAACACGTGGTTAGTAGCCTGACTACATCAGAAGCACACACAGAGTGTGTTCATAGGAGATTTTAGGTGCAACGTACCTCGGGGAGTAACCTCGTACAATATAAACTAGCTACGAATAGCCCTGTAACCGTAACGCTGACGTTTACGACAACGAAATCGCAGCTTGGGTCGTTTACTTCTCCATCCAGTAGTTGGAGGACCGTGCAATGGGCTGTCGGTAACACAGATACTCTTTTTTTTACCAGTTTACCGATTCAGTGTGAGGTTTATTCTCTGGACGGTGGCGCACCGCTACTCGATCATGGAACTTATTTTTTTCTCATTCTCTTTCTCAATTTCGGCTATTGCACGCGGAGCAATTGATTTTTAAATTAATTGGTCGTCATATGAAAATTAAATTTATTTTTTTCTTTTTCTTCGTCACTTTTATATTTATTGAAAATAAATTTTAATCTTTATGCGGTTGAAATTGAGTTATCTTTAGTTTTTATGATTGAGAAAATTATGCCGACAGTAATTTTATTTATCTAAATTACTGAATTTTTTTTGTTGAAAGATACCAAAGCTTACAACAGTACGAATTAAATTTAAATTATCGTGTAAATTTTTTTATTTAGTCGCCGCTTCCGGTATTTCAATAACTGTCATGTGTTTTTTTTTTTTTTTTTTTGAGTAATCTTTAACTTGTTAAACTGTCTACAAAATTTTATCAATGGAAAAAAATTAAAAATGAAAAAAATAGTACACACAACTGTCGACGCTAACGCTTATCAGTTTCGCGGTTGGAAATTCTCACACATGTGGAAATAATTATCCTAATGAAAATTTATAAGTAGTTAGTGCTATTCTTCTTCAATAAAAATGTTTACTTAATAATATCATTATTATTACGAGCATCTCAAGGTGTATAATTTAAATAATTTGATTACATGCAATTGTTGTTGAAGTGAAGTAAAGTGAAGTAAAGTTCAACACAATGAAATCGAGAGTGTGAATAGGTTGTCGAAGATAGGCGTGTGTGAACGGATGATCGAGTAGCACTGCCTCTGGCTCCATCAACGAGAGAGCCAAGAGGTATCTTGTCTTGGCACATATATCTACACATGGGTCACACACCAATGGTCTCTAACTAAAGAGGCAGTCCCAAGTGGATGCTCTCAGTATTCATGTGTGTATTTGAGATGCCTTCCTTGTGTTGTTCCGTGGCCTGGATGGAGGATGATGTACGTGCGACGCTCTGACTTACTACGCCCTTTTCCCTTCTCCCCGCCTGTCTCGCTTACCTATTACTCGTTTCAAAAACATTCGTACTAGTTTAAAAATCAACCAAAAGTTACTTTTATGTTTACAATCTGTATCATATCACGTTTTTTATCTTTTTTTGCAAAATATTGATAATTTATGTTTGAATTGTATTTTGGAGTATAAATTTTATTAAAAATAATTTTTATAAATTTTGACAAAAAAAAAATACATCAAAGTTGAAAAATTAATCACTTCTGTTTTATAATCAAAAGTTGAAATTTAATTTTTTGAAAATTTTCATATATAATTCCATGTTTCGACATTGCCATAATCTCTATCATCAATCTGCTAAATTTTTATTAAAATTATTAAAATTTATTAAATTTGTTAAATTTGTTAAATTTATTGAATTTGTTATTAAAATTTTTAAAATTGACAGCTGACGACTAATTTCAGTATTATAAAAAATTCCTGTTTTTACATCAAAAAGATTTGTATGCTAAATATTCAGCACAATTGAGTGTTGATTTGATAATTACATTGAATGAACACAAAAAAATGGAAAACATTTAACATAAAAATTTTTTACCAAAATATTTTTAACACAATGACGGATAATTTTTTAACGCATAAAATTTTTACCCAATATAATTATATTTAAAGATAAAAAATTTTAATCAGAAAAACAATTAATTTTGTTACTGATAAACAAAATTTTTTGTAACCGATAAAATTAATTCGACTTTTCCTTTCGTTAAAAATTATGTTTAATTAAGCTAATTGACTTATAAATTACTATGATAAAAATTTTCGTCTAACTCTTTATTAGTTACTTAATATAATTATATTTGTCACACGCACAGTGAGGGATAAAAATGAATGTCAAAGATTACTGGAGTTTTGCAATAATTTGACAAAATACTTAATTTGAGAGAAATAAAAATTCACTGTTCAAAAATAAATACCTAAATAACAAAATAATAAATCAATACATATGTAGAATTAAAAAATCAGTTGTTAACTCATCCGTGAATGAAAAGCATCCCCAGCAATAAACCTTAGTAATTCAGTGTGAAAAGAATTTAAGTCGTGATACTATGATGCGCCATTAATTTAGCGGACGTCCTCAAACCCGAATTATTTGTCTTGCCTGGAATTCCAGAGGACTAAGTGTCAAGAGTACAATAAAAGTGAGATTTTAAACGAGAAAAGAGTCAGAGCCGTACAGCCGTAGTATAATAGTGTATATTGTATAGAATATAGAGAATATGTAGAATAGAGTTTGTGTGTGATTGCCGTCGGTGCGCGCGCGACCTAGTACTACCATACAAAACTGGCTGACGTGTGCGATGCAACCTTCTCCCTCATTTTGATAAATAACCTGTTCGCATGTACAGTAAAGCAAGCTAGCTTCTCTTGGGTTACACCTATGCATACACAATACACAAATACCTGTACGGTATACACAGTAGAGTACATAGAACAGAGACTATTTCACTATCATGCTGTTTTGTAAATTTTATACTATACGACAAAGAGTTATGTTCTCACCCACAACCCGCAACCTACGAGTAATTCTCTCTACACCGTCGACGGACGCCTATCAATTAGTATTCTCACGGTGACATTAAACCACCGAGGTGGCTGACGAGAAAAGTTTCAACATTCATTTATAACTTTTTCGCACATACATCGCCCAAAACAATTATTATTTCTGTGTACTCCCGTTTTTATAAATTAATTTACTGCACGGCAATCAGTAAAGTGTTATTCTTTATTCTTCATTTTTCATGTGGCATTGCATACCACTCCAATATACAATATACAATATACAATATACAATATACAACACTTTTTGTTATCAAATATTGCACGATGAAAGCTCAATAAATTCTCGGCAATTAACGTCAACTCTATAATTAACATTGATACCCTCTTTTAATTTTTTGCGCTCCCCTCAAAGCGTTTGCGCCCGTACTCAATTAATCCTCTTTGAGTTAGTTCGATGTAATCACCAAGGCGGAAACTGGAAATAGATCTCCATGTGCACATAACTCGTTTATACTTTTTGCACATTTAAGCATTACCTATATAAATGTATAAATGTATCCTCTTTTCTCTGGTGTACCTGAAAGTGCAACTATACCCTGTATCCGCCCTGATAGGCAGCCATTACAGGTAGCACCTGCTACCCTGACTAAAAGCCACAATGCCGTCATTGCCGACCACGTACACAACAAACTTTTAAGTTGTACAGTCGGGTGGCCTTTGCTTTCAATACTTGTACTTACTCACGCGGTGCAGTATGCAATGTAAACGTGGGTACTTTTGCAGCATATATTCCATCAGTATGTTGTGCTGTGGTGAGTTCGTCTGTGTCTGGGAAAAAGGTCAAGTTTTGAGGATAATACTCGTCAAGATCGGGAAGAATACTTTTCCCATCAGAACATCACATCGCAAAGATAGTTCATTTTTGTTCATCCCATCGTATAATTCCTTTCTGTTCTGTTGGTCGTGGTCATCTCTTGTTGAGTTGTTGGATGGTTCCGTGGCATGGCCTTCATTGGGATACTCAAACTAAACCCAGCCCCGTGTTGAAGTTGTTCTGTTGTGCTCTGTTCACTCAACTGACGCGGCATGTCTCAAACTAGAGACCATAAAAGACTACTTCGATCACTTATTCCTTGTACCTGTTCATACACATCAATTTTCCTGTAGCTATTTATGTTCTTTATGCATTCTTCTCTCTTTTGCGATAGCCGCGAGTGCCTGCACAAGACGCAATATTCATGTACTAACATGTTTTTAAATCTTTAAAAAACTTTAAATTATTTTATACTGATTATACCTTTCAATCATGATTTTACAATTTTTTATTTCCGTATCTTTTACAATTCATCACGAAATATCACTTAATGCTGCTGTAAATATATATATTATAATAAAGTTTTTGAGTTAATTTAAACGCAACAGTGTGACACACTAAAATCAAGTTTAGTCTTGACTTATTTGAAAATAAGGTGCAATACAATATTAATAGAGTTAAAAGTTAGATCAACTACTCTAGCGACATATTTAACGGAGTGCTGGGAGATATTAGGCAGGCGTTAACGGACGTTACGTGTCGTAGCGTGTGTGGACAAACGTCGCCCGTTGTGCCATTAACCAGTGCAATTTACGACGCCGCGGTAGTGGTTACCCACTAACTCAGCACGTTCTTTGTCATGCTTTTCCACAGCATCAAATCTTCATTTTAGACCTGTCATCGCATAAACTATTTGAATATGTAAACAACTCACTGTTAAATTCATGGACATTTAAAGTCTATTTTATACTCTTTTATTATTTTATACTTTATATCCAACGGTTAACGTTTGAGTTGTTTAACTCTGTACAAGTGCACATTCTTCATAAGTCCCCTTGAAGAAAAATTATAAAGAAATGTGTTTTTAAATAACGAAAATATAAATTAATAATAAAAGTTTACTTGAATGAAAACAAATCTTAAAAAGAGGTAAATTATTTTTAAGCAAAAAACAATTTTTTTGAAACTATAACATTTTTTTAGCTTAAAGAATTTTCATTTTAACAAAAATCATTTTTTTTTTAACATTTTCTTGAGCCAAGAAAATTGGTTCTTCAATGGAAAATTTACTCTTTTTATATAAAAAAAAAATTAGGAAAACGGTTGACCCTGAAGGCCATCCCTGCAACTTCCCGCCAATTCTATACCTAATCGCTTGAAATTGCACTTATGCTTTTGAGCTCTTCGAGCTCAAAAGTTTGATAAAACACTATTTTTTTAATTTTCAAATCGCAATAACTTTTGAATGAATGAACCGATTTTCACGCGGTTGGCGGCATTCGACGCAGTTTTTTAAGATTCATAAAAAAATTTTTGAGTTTATATCGACAGAGTGGAAAAATTCGGAGTAATTCCAAAAAAACGCTTTTTTCGGATTTCTTTCGTCAACGATAACTCACGAACGAATTAACCGATTTTGACCGGATTGGCGGCGATCGACGTGGTTTTTTGATGTTAAGAGCTGATTAGTTTTTGAAATTGATCGGTAATGCCGTTTAAAAGTTATTCCAAAAAAACCACTTTTAAAAAAATTTTTTTTTGTAGTTTTTTTACGATTTCTCAAAATCTATCGGTCCGAATCGGTTCAAATTTTTAGGAAATCTAAGTTTGGGCAAGCCCTTTCGAATGGCACCAACCGCGATCAAATCGGTCAAGCCGTTCAAAAGTTATAAGAGGGTCACATACATCCACACACACACACACACACACACACATATACATACAGACATACAGACACCACCGCGGGGGTAGTCAGGGAAGCTTCCTATGACTTTAAAACGTCGAGATCTGATGAAAACTCGATTTTTGCAAAACGGGATGAAAACAATAACTTCCCGATTTTTGAAAATCTGAGATTTTTAGCGGGAAGTTAAAAATACACAAAACTTGAATGATAAAATATTTTCAATTTTTTTGTGAAATTCGACATAAAAAATCACAAAATTGATTTTTATTTAAATTTTATTATTTTATCCTTCTTTATGGCTGATTTCTGAATCTTCCAATGAAATTTACAAATTTATTATACTTTATTTTTAAATTTAAAAATCAAAATATTTGTCTAATTTTTTATTGAAATTTTTTGATGATCAATTTAAGAGAATTGTACCACTTTTCTGAAAAAAAAAAAAAAATTTGACATTTATTGAAAATGAACAAAAAAGTTTTGTCAAAGTAAATTTTTTGATGTTTCATTTCTTAAAAACCAGATGACCGTGAACCAAAAAACCACCTGACTTTTTCATACATTTTCATTCCTATCTATCTTTCACAGAAGTCAAAATATATTTCTAAAATATTTTCATAAATGTTACTTCTTGTACAGTAAAAAATTTTTCGTCATTGTGTAGAGTATTAAAATTTGTGTGTAGAATATTACAGTCTAGTATGTAGAATTTAACATTCTCAATTGTTGATTTAATGATTTAACACACTAGAATGTTAAATTCTACACACTACACAAAAAAAAAATTTTTTTTGAACCAAGAAAATTGTAAGGAAGACCGAAGTTATATTAGAGCAAGAAGAAATTTTCTTGGCTTAAAAAAATTTAACTTCGTTCAAGAAATTTTAACTTCATTCACGAAATTTTTAATCTTTCTTAAGATTTTTTTGATTTAAGAAAATTTACCCTTGACTCACTTTCTTTCTGTGTAGAGTGTAATATTCTACACACAAATTTTAACACTCTACAGAATGACGAAAAATTTTTTACTGCGTATCTATTTCGGTTGCAGTTAGAATAGTCAGCCAAAAATTGGATCAAGAAAATGTATTTTTAAACAAGTTTTACAGATTTTAAATCCAATTTTTTTTTTTATGGGAAATTAACCAGGTGCATCATAAATGGATTATTTATTTAAATTGATATTTACAAATTACTTCCTCAATTTGAAATAAAAATATCCTTTAAAAAAGTTATTTAAATTTAACAAAAGGCTTATAAGCGTAATTTGTTCTTTCTTCACTGAACATAACTTGAAACAGGTTTTCCAGCTCAAGCAATACCGACAGTCATTACATTGATTTACAATAATTCAAATATTCACATAATATAATTTATTTGATTAGTTGAATTATGTAAGAGATAATACAGTTGACATTATCATTATACCAGACAATAATTTTTCAATATATCTTCATTAACGTTTTTCTGTTAATTATTTATAACATGTTTAAATATTTTATAGTATACATTAGTGCAGTTAATATATATTGTTAAATAATTGAGTCAATAGTACTGATGTGGAGATTGTGATATAATAAATACTTTCTGGAAACACTTACGGTCCAATACCATGGCAATAAACCGTGAACGTGAGTATTTCGAGGTTACCAAGGTGGAAGAAGTTGGAACGTGGAGGACGTAGCTCGTAATTCGGCTCGGTACAGGCAATAAAACTTAGTGTTCCGTTCACAGGCACGTTCATCTTCACACGTCAATTGTGTCCCGGGATCATGCCGAATAAGATACACTAGTCAATCTATTGCCTAAGTCACCCAATACCAATACCAATACAAATATATTCCTCGGGGTCGAAATTCTCTATCCTCTGTCCTCTGTATGTTGTAAAAATCATTTGAATATTTTACAGCCCCCACGTACCGTTACCATTTTAGTATCTTTTCGCCGAAAAATATCGTAAAACGACCCAATCTGAGAACAATACCAAACGAATAACTGTTGGTTTAACCTCTCGTTTATTGCTTTGGGTCGTTTACTTAATATTTAACTTGTCGGTTAGACCTTCAGAATAACTTCTGTCTTCAGTCCCTTGTATTTTAAACTACATTTAGTCTTCAGTCTCGTCAAAACCACCGTTCGCTTTACATCTTCATTTCTATCTAGTCAGTGCAAGTTTTTTAGTTTATTTTATTTGTGTCAGTTTAAGTTTTTAAGAAAATTAATAACAATAATCAGATGAATAAAATAAAAAGAGTCATTATTGTCAGCTTAATGTGTCACATAAATATTGGTTAGTTTGATAAAAAGTGATGAGCTTGAAGATCAAAGAACTAGTTACCTCATAAATCTTGTCCGAACTGATTTAAACGACTGTATTGTCAAAATAATTTAATCATACTGGAGAGTAAGATTAATTGAGATTCAACGAATAAATAAATTGTAGTTTAAAAAATTAAAAACTCGCTTAATTAGCAAACCAAACTAAAAAGTGAAAAGTTATTTTTAATTATTTTCAATAAATTTTAGATAAGAATAGAGGAATTGATAATATAATTTATTGATTGTAAAGAAAGTACGGGATGCAAAAAAGTTCTTAGATTAAGAAAAATTTTTCTTTGGCTTAAATTAAATTTAGTGAAACCAAAAATTGATCTTAATTCAAATTTTTTCTTTCCAAATTTACTTCCCAATTTTTTTTATCAGTATGCTTAATATCAAATGTTGTAAATATTGTTAAAAGTAAAATTTTTGTCGAAATATCCTGAAATCAATCCACTCTTTTTTTACAATAAAACAAATTTTTTTATCAACTAATTTATTCTGATTTTAAATTGATTGAAAATAAATCAAAATTACTTTTGTTTTTCAGTTTATTAAAATTAAATTTATTTCAAATTGATGAGAATGAGTAAAAACCAGAAATGTTAGATTTTAATATTTCATTTAATTAAAAGAACACTAGGATACAATTATGAAATTATTTTATTGCCATAAGTCTTAACTACGTTTGTCAATTTTCAAATTGATCGGATACGTTGAAGTTGATAAAAATGGCGTTAAAAGATTCCGTTACATCAATTTATAAATACTTAAAGATTAAGCTAAAAAAAGCGTGGAAAAAATTGTTAGTGTTGAAGTTCGAAGTCCATCGATTTCAATTTTTGGTTTTCGTCATAAATGTACTATGCATAAAAAATTATTAAAGAATTACATCAAAGAGAGCAGTAATTTATGTTGTTACCAGACAAATTGCAAGAAGCCTTGCCATTAGTGAGGAGAATGCAAATTGCTGAGGTCGCAAAATAATTTGCGAAACTAAATGTGATTAAGAATAAATAAGAGGTGAAGAATAAAAACGATAAGGATGAAGAGGAAGAAAAAGAATAATAATAACTGAAGAACGAATTTTCAGTGTCGAATCATCAAATCTCTTTTTCTCAAATCTTCTCGCTTAAAAATCCCGTTAGTTGAAATAACCGGAATGAACAACAAAACAAGCCACCTGAATTTTGTGATAACTATAGCAGGTTGTGTAGCTCCATTCAAATGCAATTCAAAAGCGATTTCGGCTGTTAAAACTGCCTGATTGCATCAAAGAAACAGTAAACTGTAACATTGATATCGGTTGCAGTTGAAAAAAAAAATAATAATAATAATAAATAAAATACGCTTATTACTTGAGCGTTCCTTCAGATTCAGAAACTACAAAATTCGCTTGCGAAACAAGTTTTTCATGGTACGCTTAGCTTATAATTCTGCAGTTCATCTAGATTCAGCACTGATCGATATCTATCGACGTTATTAGCTTCTGAATATCATGTAAAAATAAACTGTGATAGTGTGAAGAAATTCATTTACGTAATAGCATCTGGGTGGTCTGCAGCTTAATTTTTTTTTCATTTATTTTCGAGATAAATTGAGAGCACAATAAAGTAAAAAAAAAATTAGCTCATGCACTGCGATAAATACAAAAAATTATAATTGTAATAAATGTTTCATTTAGTGACATACTCAAAACAATCGATTGATTAATGCTTTTATTTATTATTCAAGTGCCGTTTCTTGTTGAATATTTATGGTTAATTATTTCTTACGACACTAATAGTAATTTAAATCAATCTTTCTATTATATTGTTTGATTCCAGTAACCTCAGTAAATTCAAATTAAAAACGACATGATACACTTTTTGTCTTTTGTCTTTATTGGCTGACTGTATAACTCATTGTTCTGAATGCTGTTGAACTCAGCTCAAATTGCTAATATAAATGCATATGTGATGCTATTCATGATTTATTAATTTTAGCTTATATTGTATAAATTAATAATTCATAAATGCTTTGGTTAATTTATCTTATTAATTATTTATCTCTAAATTGTGGATGTTCATTTCAAAATTTCACGATTGCTCCATTTGATTCATTTCAATTTACATATTATTAATTAATTCGGGGGTTAATTTATTTAGAACATTATTAGAATTTTTATTTTTATTGTTACATCAATTACGTGAATGTTAATTTTTTATTTTATCAAAAAATTTATTCAATTCTTTAAAGGTAAATTTAATTTATGAACTTGAAACATTTTAATAATTTCGTTCAAAATTTAAATAAAAAAAATTGTTTTTCGAATATTAAAATTTTTTTTTCTTTGTCAATAATAGTAAAATTTGAAAAAAAAATTTTTTTTTTGAAAAAATCAATTTTTTATTTATTACAATTTTGGTATTCAAAAAAAAAATTATACAAAATTTTATATTAAATTTTTTTATCAAGTAGATGAAAAATTTTTACATGTATCAATTCTTCGATTTAAAAATTTTTGTTAATTAAAAAAATCTTTAATTTTTCTAGTTTAAATAAAAATTAAACATATATTATCATTCTAATCAATGATGGCATTTTTTCACCATTTTTCCCAAAAGAATTTATTGAAATCTTTTTTAAATTTATTTCAAAAATTACAAAACAATCAATACAATGTTAAAACAATAAAATTCTGAAGAAAAAAATAGAAAAAAAAATGTTAAAACTTGTCTACAACAAAAAGATAAAAAAGATTGAAATATTGCTTAGAAACCTAATATGCCCCTATTAGCAGCACAACACAATTAATTTCGAATGTTTATTACATTTTCAACGTTCCCATTAAATTTCCCGGGCTCTGGTATAAATAAAATATTCATGCTAATTGATGTTAAATAATAAGCAATCATTAATTAAAATATTCACCCGGTTTATCAGCAATAAAGCTCATTGAATAGTAATTAAACTCGAATAAAAAGCCAATAACTGGGTCGTTTTGTCACTAATTGACATTTAGTTTATTACTTTACTTTGTGGAATACATGAGGAAGTACTTTCGAATAATAAATTTCAGAGCATTCACTCAGTAGTGGTGTACTGTACTGTAGACTCGTTATTCATAAAAGAAATAAATAAGCGAGGCAAAAGAGCATGGAGTATGCTTTCGACACCGTCGGATCGCAAGTAAGAATTTCATGGGCATGAGTGGTTTTATCCTTGAGAGTTACACATTTTCAGTCTCATGTTCATGTACTTTTATTTACCTGTATTTGTATTAGGTTTTACTGCAAAAAGCTTTTTATTTTATCCGATGAAAACAATAGAATTAAACAACCACGTGAGAATTGTTTTTAAATGTTAACACTTGTAGTTTTCGACTTCTTAAATCATTCCAGCTTTATGCTAACCGGGTTCTTTCTTCTGTCATTATGCCACCAATATAAACACAGTGTTGTTGTATATGTATACATTTGTTGTACACACGTGTAATATAACGTTTTAAATGTGTAATAATATGAGTGTGTGTGTGTGTGTGTGTGTGCAACTCGATGCTGCAGATCCGCATGTAGAAAAAATTGGTATTCATACTGTCGATTGCTCATTACTTACACGATGTTAAATTACACCTGCTCACTCACATCTCTCACGCTCCCCATCTCTAATATTATTATTTAGTTTTTATTCCGACTCGCTACTTTATTATTATATATAAATCGGATTATTTTTTTCAGTTATTATTTTTATCGTATTTATTTATTTATTTCGGTCATACTACTCGATGTTCCGTAAAGTATTTGGGCTGTTGAATAATAAAACATTCGATATACCGAAATGATCGATTGCATTTATAACAAGATCGTCGACTGGCAGAAGATCTTGACCACTCCTTCTAGGTAATGTTAGGTCTACGTGCAACTCCACAATTTCTCTCTTCTCTTTTCGCTCCATCATTTCTTCACCCTTTCGTTTTCTTCTTGTCGACCACAAAAGATTCTCTCCACCTAGTAATTTATTTCATGGAAGTAGAAATTTGTTGCGAATCAAAACTGCCACGTTGCCGCATTCTCAATAGTTGAACCTCCAAACCGGATACGATCTTTACATTTTTTTTTATTATTTTTATCTTCTTTGTTTACATTGGATTTTTTTATCAGATTTAACTTTTATACTTCATTGAATCAAATCACTTTAAATCAGTACATTTATTTTTTGTTTGTGTCTTCTTATGCAGTCATTTTTTATGTTATTAATCTAAATATAATAAAATGGATATTCTTGGAATTTTTTTACGATATTTTTATTTATTTATTAATTTTTTTGCATTAGAAAAAAATGTTATCTTATAAAAAGTAACTTTGGTGAGCCAATACATTTATTATTTCTTAACTTCGAATGACATGTATCAATTACTCAAATATTTACATTTACTTATAATAAATTACACCTGTGAAATAAATTTGATTGCAAAAATCTCTCGCTTAATATATGATTATTAATTATATAGTATTTTGCGTTATAAAATAAAAATATATAAGTAAGTTTTTAATTGCAATAATATTAAGACAGAAAAAAATTTTTACTTGAAACAAAAAAATTGATCTGAGTTGTTTTGGAGCAAGAATACATTTTTTGACTCAGTAAAACTTTACTGCAACCAAAATAATTTTTCTTCTCCTAACTTTTTTCTTTAATACAATTAATTAATTTTCCAATGAAAAATGTTGTTCTTTTTCTGTACAATGATTTAAAAATATTTTTTTTTTTTTTTTGAAAATAGAGTCATAGTTAGATTATATTTGAGCGAATAAAGAGATTTATTTTTATTATATTCCAAGCAAAAGCCAATTTTCTTGAGCTACAATTTTGTTGATTTTTTTTTCTACTTCAAAAAACTGCAACTTAATTCCTGTACTCTACTCAAAAAAATATTTCCTATTTTTAGTAATTAATATTAAAAATTTTCTTTCTATTCCAAATGAAAAAAATTATTCTTGAATCAATAAAATCTTTATTAAGACCAAAATTATTTTTTCAAAGCTGAGAAAAAATTTTTTGGCACAAGAAAAGTTGGTCTTAATATTACAATAAAAATATACATCATAAACAAAACATAAAAATTCGGTTGAAAATACACAGTGTTATAATCCACTGATATTTTTTTTACATAAAAAGTAGGTAGTGTTCCTGATGATTAGTTAACTGAGAAATTGTGTTAATAAAGTTTAAAACACCTCAATTTTTTTGATTTAAAAATAGTATATTTTCATAATACAATTGTTTTCATTTTTGCTAATAAAATGTTTGTTACTGCGGTTATTTTGCTAACACAATTATTATTTAGTAAATTTTATTCATAATTAATTTAAATATTCGACAATACTACTTGAAATTATAAAAAAAGACTCTTTTTGATCAAAAGTATCAATTCTGTGATTTTTTTTAAATTTTGAATTAGAACAACAAAAAAACTTGACCGAAATTTCTGAAAAATAAAATCATATTCAATTTCAGCTCATAAAAAAAAACTGAATGAATAAATTCAAGGTGTTGAATAATAATTAAAAATAAAGCACACAATCCAAGTTAGTTACCTCCTTTGAACAAACACTAAAAGACATAAAATAAAAAAATGTAGAGCAATTAACAATATTTATTGAGTAAAAGTATAAGTGAAAAGGGCAAAATTGTCGCATTTGGTCCGAGCATCACCAACCGAATGTACATAAGCAATATGTCTTGGGTGAGTTTATAACGAGTTCGTGACTTGACATAATACAATAACCCTCGAACTCCGACTCTGAAATGTATTTTGTATAAGTTTAAAAATTATTTTATAAAGAAATGTGAAATGTGGTAGTAGAAAAGAACAATTTACTTTTAACGGTCTTTGGAGGATCTTTGGTATATTTTTTCAGACATCCCTTCTATCGTTCGTTTTCACTAATCATACTTATATACGGGGTCCACTCTTTACTCATATATATGTATAAGAGTGAACAGACTTGCCAACGGGAGTGTACGATAGGTATCTTAAAGCCTTCGGGACATACCTGTTCGACTAAAGTGCCGTGAATCATTCGTTCACCTTCGAGAATGAACAAGCCACACACTTTCGCATCAGCCAATGAGTTGCTCAAGCTCTTACCTCGCTAGTCAGTTATCACCGTGCTCCTGACGTGTCTTTATACATTCGACTCGCGTTAGTATCATCATATCAACTTTGTATTATTATCAGTATCCGAACAAGAAGGGAGAGAGGGTAATCATTGGATGGACCTCGCTCTTAAGTTTGTCCATCATTTTCTTTGAACTTTTTTTTTAAATTACATGCAAATATGTAAATAGATTTATCCGTTTATTTAATATTATCATATTTTTTTTATTTTTTAGTTCAATCCAACACTTACATAATTACACTCAAGATTAATAATAATAAGAATTTTCATTATTATAATAATCGATATTACGGACCAGAGAATAGGGGAAGGTAGCCTAAAGCGGGTACCTCGCACAAAGTGGGTAGGTGCTGTTTTATAGTGACATTGAGTGCGAATGTCAAAGTATGCATTTGTAGTGATCATGGGAACACTCCTGAGTATTTGAAAGTTCTGATTGGGTGTTCGAGTTTTGACAGAAAGTAACAAAATACAAAATAAAGAAATTGCTAAATTTGTTGAAATTACACATGGAATGTGTCATCAGATGATTCGAACACTATTACACTTATGATAATATTGATGAAACCATGTTATTTTGGTACCATTTAACTCCAAAGGACGATACAAGTTCATACAGTTCCCTTTGTATTTTTGATTTTACAATTGATTAGCAAAAAAAACGTGTATTGGGCAAAGTGGGTACCTACTTGCGCTGCTCTGATTCAATTCTATATTTATTTTGTCATAGAATATTATCAAGTAATACGTAAATATAATAAAAAAGCGGAAATTCATTCTTGATTGAAAACTTATTATCAATTTCAATAGAAAAATGCTTATTTTGCTTAAAATTAATTAAATAAAAATAAGATAATTATTTGAATGATTGCAATGTCTAAAAATTTTTTTTTCATGTTAGCTAAATACACAATTTTATCATCAAAATTAGTTTTATCATTAGATTCATCTATTTGTAGTGCTTATTCGCTTTGGGCTAAGGGGTAGGACGATGCGAGTTTTTAAACAGTTTTTATTTTTTATTAATAAAAAATTCTTAGGCCCAAACTAAGACAATATTTCTATTTAATATTGAAGTTCGATCACTACTATGTCGGATAGAATAATATTCGTTAGTAAGTCCAAGAAAAACTTGAACTTCTAGGCCTTATCCATTAGCTTACCCGCTTTAGGCCACCCTCCCCTAATTACACTCAAGATTAATAATAATGAGAAGAAGAATTTTCATTATTACAATGATCAATATTACGGAGCTGAGAATAATTGTAAACTTTTGTCTTATTAAATGTGATGCTATTATTGGAGTAGATAAGTGTCGACAGGACCACGTGTTGACGGTGGAATATGTGCGTTCAGTAGTGGGCCACACGTGTGCAAAGTACCGGGAGTAGTGTATGGCATTACATATATACATAGCCTCCAAGTAAAGTAAAGACCAAGCAAGGGTAAGGATAAGAGCAAGAGCAAGAGTAAGGGAGAAAGAGTGAGTGAGTTTCTACACTAGGAACGTGTTCATGGAGTATATAGTAACTCTTATGTAGAGACAGGAGCGCGTGCGCAGTTACAGCCGGACACCGAGGACATGGGTATAAACATTGTTGGGAAGATACGCCGATGTAACATGTACCGAATGAAAGACAAAGAAAGAATATTAAGGGACAAAGGCGCGGGATATTAAGATGAACGGTGCCAATAGTATGCTAATAAGCTCTCTTTTTTTTTCTTAATATATTTTTTGTCAGTATGTATTTTTTTAAAATAAAAACAACTATTTTTTTAACGTTTGTTCTGTTTACTTGCATGTGTATAAGGTCACTCTCGTTTTTTGTAATTATCTGATGGATTTTTTTCTCGGTGATTATTATCGAATTTGTTGGGTAATTGAAAAATTTTTTATAAGTAATGACATTATGGGGATCAGATAAATTTTAACACCAATAAAAAATTATTTGAGTCGAGATAAAAAAATCTTGAAATTATTTTTGGATCAAGCAGGAAAGTCTTCGAACCAAGTAAAATTTACTTAAGCAAAAAAAAAAACTTTTTAGTTCATCACTGAAAAAAATTTTAACTCAATTCATGAAAAAATTTTGAATAGCTTCATTGTCTGCATTCAAGTAGAAAAATTTTTGAACTGAGAAATATTTTTCTTGATGTAAATAAATTTTATTTGTTTTGATATTATTTTGTTTCGATTCAAGAGAATAAAACTCTTCAAAATGGTTTTTTTGGTTCAAAAATTTTTCTCTTGAATCAAGTTAATTTTTTTTTTTATTTAAGGAAATTTTATTTGATCAAGAATGAAGTCAAGATTTGTTTTAAACTAATAATATTTATAATTCAGTCACGATTGTTTTTTGGTAATTTTTTCAAGGATTCAACTGATGGAAAATTGAGAATAAAAAAAATTTATTCTTGTTATATGAAAAATATAATTCTTAAATAAAATTAGATGATAACTAACAGAAATAAAAATTTGTTGAATAATCTCTTGTAAATTTTCACCATTGGATAAATTTAACCATATTAACAATCAATTACTCAGTCATAAATATGGTAATTAATTAGTGTTAATTTTATTTAAAATTTATTTAGAGAATGTAATAAAATAATATAAAAATTTGTTCAGTTACGGTGCGATTAATTATTCTATTTCTGATTAACGACGCCAGAGGCTCTATGGGATTTATTGTCTTAGAGTTGTGGAATTCTCGGAAGTGTAAGAGAGAGAAGGCCCATTGGAGCTCTCGGGCCTCGAGACTTGCCTCATCGAATGATAGATTATAGTTCCGTTTACTATATCATTGTGGAAATGATGTATTGGCTCTAGAGTTAGATTACGTTGGGTCACGATCCCTATTATGTCTTTTTCTTTCTTTACAAATTATATTTAACGTCGTTCGGCTTTTCCTATATTATCGAAAAAAAACTAGTCAATCTAATTGTATACATAAGATTGTTGTTTGTTTAGAAAATCTACGACCTCTTCCATTTTTTGTTTTAAAATCACGATCCATTGGAAAATTGAATTTTTTTTTTTTTATCATAATATATCATTAAAATAAATCGATCCATTTCCACTCATGAATTTGTGTACATAAATAATAATAACGAATATAGAGTAGCTAATAATTTATTATGAAATAATGGTAAAAAAATCTATTATTGTTGTTTTTTAATTCCGACTCTAATTACCAAAATAAAAATGTAATTGAAAAACAGGTAAAGTAAGAATAAATAAACAGAGAAAGATACTTAGTCATTGCTTGTAAAACGAATGCATAGCGCTGCTATCGATCACACAGTGTATCCCGACTAGAAATTTTAATGTGAGACCTATTGGGCCCTCATTGGGTTTCCTAATAGGGACCCCACATGGGAATGTCACGCAAAGTCCTATGCGGCCCTCATTGGGCAATCCCTCTTAGGTCCCAATGGGGAATTCCCCATCAGAACCCAATCTAAATTTTGAAAAAAAAAATATTATGATTTTCGATTTACTCATATTATATTAGATCTCATTAGTAAATTTAATTTGAATTGAAATGAAATTTTTGACTGAAAAAATTCTTGCCGTGAGTTGGGTTCGAACTTGCGTCCTTTGGGTCCTCAGTCGTTGACGTTACCGCTGGTCCAAGCAGGAGTGCTGAGGAGGAAAGTTCCTATCTCGTATACATGAACTTAATCGGTTGACTGAGACATTTTTCATGTTACGCTCAAGGTTTAAGAAATGGTTTTTTTTTTATTTACCTACTTTACTTATGTGAAAATAGTATTTTTTTATAAATTAAATAAAAAATTTAAAAATTAAAAAAAAAAACTTGACTGAAAAATGTAAAAAAATTTTTAAAATAAAAAATAAAATTCCTTAAAACTGTCCGATTTAATTTGGAACCCCCCTTATACTAACACAAAAAATTTTTCTTTGAAAATTAAAATTATTTTGAAATGCGTTATTTTTAAAAATTTTATTGTATGGATAAAAATTTAATTATAAAAAAGTTTAATTTTTTTTACAATATAAATTCTTTTGCAAATGTTAATCCTCAAAAGTTGGATATTTTTCAAAAATTAAATTCTTACATAAATTCTGATAATAAAAATTATCTTCAATTAAAATTTTTTTTATACTGAGAAGAAAAAATTCGGAGTATGAATCTTGTTTCAGCAACATCAAAATGTATTTCAGTCTAAAAACTTATTACACAGAAAGAAAAATTTCTTGTCTGGAGAGCAAAATTCTTGGTTCAAGAAAATTTTCGGGTGCCTGAAAGAAGACCGAAGTTGTGTTGGCCGAATTAAAAATTTTTCTTGAAAATTCTATTCTTGGGAAGTAATTTTTTCTTAACTCAACTTATCATAAACACTTGATACAATAAATTTTTATACTTGATTAAGATTTTTAGATACTTTAGCGAAGCAGCGCCACCTAATTCAGCTAAGAAAAAAATTTTCTCACCTTGAGAAAATTTTTCTCTTAAATATTTGATACCCATTTTATATTATTTTAGCATGCAATTATACATTTTGAATAAATAAATATGATTAAATATTATTTGATCTTCCCATTTGACATGGTAATCAATAAAAATATTAATGAAAATTTACTTCTATCGAGATATTTAATTTTTTGGAGCAAGAGAGAAATTTTCTCAAGATAAGAAAATTTATTTCTATCAAGAACTAAATTTTTTGGAGCAAGAGGCTGAATTTTCTAAAAACAAGAACATTTTCTTGACTTAAATAAATTTTCTTGGATCAAGATACGTATTTCTTATAAGCAAAAAACTTAATTTTATTGGAATAAGTGAAATTCCTTGTGCCCAAAAAAAAATTTTTTTTCGCTCAAGAACATAATTAGAAAGAAAAATATTTTCTTGACTCAAGTGAACCTTTTTTTCTGTGGCGTACTTGAATTTAATCTGGAATTGATCCCAAATTAATCTGGAATAACTTGGCTAAAAAACCTCCGGATTCACTCTGTACGCGAATTCTTTAATTACTTTACTCCAAAACTCCGAGTAATGGGATCAAATTTTAATTTGGATTAAGATTTACTCCGAATTCATCCCGATTTCTTACAATGTATTTTTAATCTCCTAAAATTAAATTTTTCAAAATATAAAGTTATGTAAAATTTGATTAAGCTTAACTAAATTTTGGAGTTTTTATTTAACAATGTTGGATGAATTTTTTCCCTAATTCTTTTCTATACTTTCTAAACGACTAATTTTCATTTTTATTTATAATTAATTTACAATGAATATATGCTAATAATATAAGCTCACAGATCTTTGGGTGATTGATTTTTTATATAGATAAACGACTGTCTAAATTTAAAAATTATTTCTTCATGCATCTACTCTCAGGTTGGGTTATCCCTCTTAGGTCCCACACAGGACCCTATTGGGAAAAACCGAATAAAATTTTTTTAATTTTACGTTGGGATTTCCCATTTAGGTCCCACACAGAGCCCTATTGTGAAAAACTGAATGAAACTACTCATTTTTGCATTGGGATTTCCCATTTAGGTCCCACACAGAGCCCTATTGTGAAAAACTGAATGAAACTACTCATTTTTGCATTGGGATTTCCCATTTAGGTCCCACACAGAGCCCTATTGTGAAAAACTGAATGAAACTACTCATTTTTGCATTGGGATTTCCCATTTAGGTCCCACGCAGGGCCCTATCGAGAAAAACTGGATAAAAATTTTTATTTTTACGTTGGGATTGCCCAATTGGGAGCTAATTAGGCCCTGATAGGGATTTCCCAATTGGGCATGCCTCTTCGGGACCCAATCAGGTCCAGATGTATACGCTGGGTAATCCCGAAGTAATTTCTAGTCGGGATGTGGCCAGACTACTTTCGGAACGCGAATCAACGGTGTGCAACGCGCGGCAACACTGGGATCGATTTATGAGCTCAAGTTCTTCCAAAAAGAGCTATTTCAAACCTTGATTTACATACCTACCTATCGTGGTATTCGGCTCAACTTATATATCCTATACGTCGGATCTCCGACACTAAACAACACTTGCGTTCCCAATCAGTTTCATTTTTACTAAGTAGTATTACTTATACATTGAGTTAATTTTTTAATTTATTTAAAAAAAATTAGTGCTATTTTTACATGTGATACAAAGTTCTCAATCCTTAGATGTTTCTCCATTTTTGTTTACTTCTTCGGAGTCAGACCGGCTTTTTAAACAGCTATGGCTTAGATTTGCATGAACAAACTGTGACGTATTTATATAATTAATGCATTGTACTCCAAAAAAAAAAGAAATTTAATTGTGGAAAGTATTATAAATTATAAAAATTTTAAAAAGAAATCAATAAAAATTTTGGTAAAAATAAAATTAATATATTTTTGTGACAGATCAATGTAATTGAGTGACTCTTGAGGTATAGGAGCGATATGACTTTATGTGGTCTAATATTAATAATATAAATTATGCATAAAACTTGATTATTCTTGGTGTGTGTTGATAGTTATAAATACAACAATTATTTCATTTAATATTGTTAATTTTACCCGAAAAAAAAAGATATTTTGAAATAAGAAAATTCGGTGTTTAGAACTTTACTGTTTATCATTCAAAAATAAAAAATAATTTTTTTTATTAAAATTTTAAACTATACATACTTTATTAATTAGGAGCAAAATATTTTATTCTTTAATTATATATTGACTTGACAATAAAAAATCTTAATTCAAGGTAACAAAATTCAGAAGAATTATTTTCTGAACCGAAAAAAAATTTTGTGAGTGGAGATATCTTTTTTTTTTGTGAAGAAATAAAAATTTTTGTTTTGATCAATAAAATAATATTTTTTTCAACTAAAAAAAATTTTATTTACTTAAAATTTTTTTTTTCTAAAGTAATATGGGTCTTTGCGAATGTTTTATTGAATGAAGAGTACATTTATACTTCATTTCAATGAAGTTATTTCTTGAATGATATTTCCTGCACCTAGAGAATTATTTACAATAAACAAACCATCATAACTAATGTAATGGCTTTTTTCACGCATTCAAGATAATTTGAAGTAATCGTTGAAAGATCGTAACGTAACTGTTTTATAATTACTGTATCGTGCAAGAATCTAGACAGACTTTAATCGTAATTCACTTGAGATCATACCAGCTGCCTGCTTATATACAATCGTCTGTTGTAAACCCTTCAATCAGAGAATATACAGCAGTAGCAGCTTTCACATGATTATGTAGCTTGCACAACCAGTCTTAATATTAACAAGATCATCATTTCACAAAGAAACATCTACATTTTCATAATAAAGTTCCATATGATATACCTATCTCGTATTTTCTATTTCAAAAATAAATAGTCTCCATAAAATTAATACAACAAAGGGGAAATAACATATTATTTTACAGGATGAAGGTCGCTTGGTGTCATTAAACTTTTGAGGCGGCCTGTCTTCCTTGAACAGCCGTCAAGAATTATGATCGCTTTAGTATCATGGACGCTTCAAATTGATAGTTCATTGCCAGAACAGGAAATTCTTAACCAATGCCAAGTTACCGAGTAGCGCGGCTTAAACGTCTAAAAAACCTGCAATATTATAAAAATATGCTACAATAAAATTATTAGAAAAACGTTGTGAGTAATGAGTAGATGTGATACATCACAGAAACAGCGATAAAAGTATTTTTTATCAATAATTAAAAGTTTTTCCACAAAACCAAAACAATTTGTATTTTATGGTACAATTAATTTAATCAAGATTAATTCTCTAATTTTTAAAACTTAATTCACCGTAACATAAACAAAAAAAAACATCAACATATCATAAACTAATGATTATTTCCTATTAATCAACCTATACAAATGTTTGTACACAGAAAAAAAAATTTCTTGAATCAAGAAAATTATAAGGAAGACTGAAGTTATTTTGAGCAAGAAGAAATTTTCTTGACTTAAAAAAATTTAACTTCATTCAAGAAATTTTCAGTCTTTTTTAAGATTTTCTCGATTTAAGAAAATTTACGCTTGACTCAAGACTTTTTTTCTTTCTGTGTAGCTTTGAAACACGATAACTTGTCAAAAAATCCCTTATTTAAGTCATTTTTTTAATACGCACAGTGTTAGACTTTAAACGGAAGTTCAGTTTAAAGAGTAAAGGAAGTACTACACTACAAAGTATTTTGTTCCTATCTTGAAGCATTGTAGTCACTTTTAAAACACTTTCACGTGTTTTAATTTCCTATGTTAAATGCCTATTTGTACTCATTTTTAAAACACTTGGATTTACAGTGTACACACAAAAAACAAATTTCTTGCACCAAGAAAATTTTAAGGAAAATCAAAGTTACTTTGGAGCAAGAAGAAATTTTCTTGGCTCAAGAAACTTTGACTTAATTTAAGAAATTTTCCATTGTCCTTAATATTTTCTTGAGCCCAGAAAATTTACATTCCATTCAAGAATTTTATTTTTTCAGTGTACCGCTCATAGAAAAATTAACTTGATTTAAACAAAAAATCTTGATCCAATAAAATCATTTTGAATCACGCAGAAAAATTATTAAAGCAAGGTAAATTTACTTGCACTGAAAAAATTTTTTGGTTAATGAATTTGATAATTAGTGCGAAAAATATTTGAAATAAAAATTGCAGTATTAGATTTTTTTTTCGACTTATTTGAAATAAATATATTTTTTTTATCAAAAGCTTAATAAGCATTATGAGTCATGAATTTTGGGTTTTCCAAACTTTTTTCAATTTTTTCGTTTGTAGAGGAATTATCTGTCGCCGTAATTCTGGTCTAATAAACCTTAGTACAGTATATAGTGGTGTAGAGTATCATATATGAGAAAGTATACAGGGTGTGGGATGAGGTTGAGTCGAAGTAGCATTATCAGCACGCGCCCGACCTTGTGTGCTCACTAAATCTAGAATAACTGGCGCCACCAATGGATACTTACACGGCCTATATTATGCTTTCGTTGTTGTGACTGTGTACGCTGCTACTTGTCTTCAATGTTTATTACGTATCTATACATAAATATATATAATAATAAGTAATAACCTTTATTATACCTATCCTGAAAGAGAAAATTTGAATGATGTTTGTTCAACACCTTGGCGATATTTTGGCGCTTATGTACAGAGGGAGTGCTTGTCGATGCTGAATTTTTTATGCTAATTTGAATTTTTCTCGTTGGAATAGTCCGTCTTCCATTTGGTTGCTAATGTAATGCTTATCTTTGCTCTGAATCGAGAGAACTGAAAGTGCGGACTGCTCAAGAGCGAATAGGAAGGTTCATTGGTCCAGGCATGGAATGGAAAAATAAAAGCAGCGATAAATAAAAGAAAAAAAACAAGAACAAACGTAAACTTTTGATAAACAATATGCGATAATATTTCTTGGCTACAATACAAAGTGCAACTTAAATTCGTACATATTTGCTCTTCAACTTTCATTTTTGCACTCATGTTAGTTTGTTTTGCTTTTTTTATCTATATTGTGCTTTGAATCGCTCCTGCGATTTACAGGAGGGTCAAAATATGACCTGTGTAAAAGGGTGACCTCGTGCAAAACTCATTAAAAAATCTATTTTGTTGAAATGGTTTTGGTGAATAATTGACGACCTGCGTTATTTAATCGTTTATTTTTGTTGTGACACTTATGAACAGATATAAACACTCTCTTTAATTTATAACTCAATTTATTGCTACTAATCGTGTAAAATTATTTTTAATATAAATTTAATTTATTTATGGTGATTCAGAAAAAATTATAAATATATATTAACCATAAAATTGAAAATTGTTAATACTAACGTTTTAAGCGGGGAAGTTTCTAAATTACCTGTAGGTATATGTAAGCTGTATATGCGATCTATATCGACCATCATTTAAAAGCAATATCAAAGGCCCGATCAATACTTTTAGCTTTATTTTAAATTTAATTTTTATTCTGGTTTGACCAATTTGACGTAATTTGTACACACTTTCGCCGCCAATAGTTTCGTTCCAAGGACTTTACTTCACCGCATTGACGAGGGCAACCATTTTCTGATAAATCTTGCAAAGTTACTTCTTTTTTTTTTTTTACTTGTTTACAATATTATCGATAAATTTTATTTATTCCACAATTTTATTTTATCTACAGTGTTTTAAATTACATTTATTATGCATAAAAATTTTATTTTTATATTACAAAAAAATATCAGGTCGCACATCGTAAAATATAATTCTCACAAATCTCTTTTTTTATTTTTTATAAAGAAATTTTTACTCTGAATGTATGTTATTTCACAGATAAGAAAGGATTTTGATTCAAGAATAATTTTTTTTAACGTACAAGAAAATTTTTACGAAGAAACAAAATATCTTGATGGAATTAAATATTTTTTTGATATTAAAAATTTTGTTTTAAAAATCAAATAGATTCAAATTATTTTTTAAATACGAGTTATCATTATTCCATTTAAATCTAACCCATTCTGTTTTATGCAATAATTTTTGCTCGTAAAATCAGTATTAGGCATCCTACTGATTCAACAAAAAAAAATATTTAATACCAAAATTGTTTTGTAAAAGAATGTGAAATTTTCTTTAACCGAGATTATTTTTTTTTTCCGTGAAATACTTTTTTAATGTGATAGTAAATAGCCATATCAAGAATAACATAACAATTTGTTGTAATTTTCGAATTTTTTATCTTTTTTAGATGTGTACATCAATTGACATATCGTATTAAACAAAATTTGATTTAATAGTTGATTGAACTAAGTTCAAAGCCAGATAAGCTTGTTAGGAAAGAAAAAAAAATGTTTATTTTATAACTTAACACCTCAACATTAACTTTCTTACAACGAGACGATTTCGCGATCATGCGCTCTCTGTCGAAGGTTTTCAACTCTACTCTTGGTCAAAAAATTATGTATGGGCGTATCGGGATACATCAATCTAGAAACGTCATGATATGGACTAATATGCCCGTATATGGCCTGATGTAGCTTATTTTTATATCAAGCCTTACCAAATTTTCTGATATGGTCATGTGTACACAGTAAAAAATATTGTGTAAAATCAACACAATTTCTGTGTTAAATACGGTCCACAGAAAATTAGTGTTAAAATTCAACACACTTTGTGTTAAAATGACTCAAAGTGTGTTGATTTTTAACACTAATTTTGTGTGGACCATATTTAACACAATATTTTTTACTCTATACAGATAGATCTGGTCGTATTAAAAAATTCTTTCACGGGTTTCACTTAGAATCAACTTGAGTCTTTGTCAATAATTTTTTTTTGTCTCAAGTAAGTCTTTCGAATATTTATTCCTGATTATATAAACTTCTTTATAACCCGGCAAAATGTAATTTGAAATGGTTATTGTTCAAGAATACGAATTTCGTGATTTGGAAAAAATTTTTAAAGAGTTTTATAGTCAAAGAAAACTCACATGATGAAAGTAATTTTCGTGGTTCAAGTATACCCTTCTTTTAGCTTAAGGAAGTTCGATTAGTTGTTTAATACTATCAAATTTTTTTTTAATTAATTTGCTACCAAATCATTATTTTATTCTCAACAGTAGTATGATACACTTGAGCAGTTTGAAAAATTACATGATGATACAGTCAGAAATGCGCTGCCAATAAAACCGAATCAATAAGTAAAAAATAAAAAATAAATCAATTTCGTGAGTAATTTGTATTTAATGTAGGCAATTTATAAAATATAACTCGAGAATTTTTTTTCGATATTACAGAATCGTTTTTTATTATCTATATGTAGACTATATAAATCCAAAAAGAGTATAACAGAGTGTAACAAGGCAGTGTATCCAGTTCTCTTGGTCGGGGGCCGTTTCATTACCCGGTCTCTACTCGTATCACGCTGCGTTTGCTAGACTGCTCGCAATTGCACTGGGTATGGATTCAAAAAATCACTTCTTCCCTTTCTTATCTTTATCTCTATCCTCGCCTATAGAAGGAGAAAAAAAATGATAAAATTGGGAGTAATGAGGTGAAACATTATTTTCTCAATAGTGATTTACGAAAACAAATAAAAAATAGGTATAACAAGTGGATCATGGAGGATTGAAACTCTTTTAGTAACCGTAGAAAAGAGGATCAAGGTAACGCATCCCCGCGGTGGCCTTTGCCATCTCAATGGAATGAAGTATGATGCATGGGACTATACGCATATGTGAGAGAATAAGACAGATAGATAAAGAAAACAAGATGGGAAGCCTCCTTTGGTCTCCTCGGCGCCCTGGACCGCTTCAACGGCCTCCTTTCCGCTCTTATACCTCTCGAAGTGAAGCCCTCCCGCCTCCATTAGGTTATAAGTCCCAGCCGCGACCAGCCCGAAAAAATAATAACAACAATCATAATAAGAAAGAGACTAGAGGGACTATTCCTGTTACGTTGCATTCCTCTTGTTCAAACTTGCTGGACCACCCTGGATTCGGGACTGTATAGCACCCATGTCGAGATCCTGGGAATATTCAATGTAGATATTGAATTTTGTACTAACTTTAACTATAACCAGCCGTATCAAATGTTTTTGATATCTCACATCATTTCTTAAAATTTATGAAAAATTATTGGCACTAATACACGGCTGGAAAAATTATCTTGATTCAAGAAAAATGTTGTTGGTCAAACTCATGAAAAATTTTTCTGATCATATCAAGTCAGGAGACATTGACGAGTGAATTTCTTGAATCCGTGAAATTTTGAAGATAATAGTTTTTTTTTTTTTGAATCGACAAGTTTCTTTTTTAGTTTACAATTGACCCTGAACTTGCCTCAATAAATATTAATGCAATTTGATTACAATAAGAGTATTATTGTATTCTATGATAGAAATATTTTTTAAAAAGATTATTTAATGACAGCTGCACACAGCTATGATTTTACATTCGTGCGGGAAGCTTGGATGTCTTCCAGAATACTTGGCTATACTCCAATTGCTAAGTAATTAATTACTTATTCAGTCTGTGTAAGGTTGTTGCCTGGCCTATGAATCACAGATGATTGTGCTAGGTAGAATTTACGATTGGGGTCGGTGAAGAAGTAATCAATTTATAAAATACCGGGAGGCTATACACCTGGACAGGTTCTGAGAGATGTGCCGTAAACTCCTTTACCCTCACTTTCTTCCTCTTGTTGTAGAATATGATACATCTCGTTGCTGAATTGCTATCCATTGCATAAACAAATACATCACTATTTCGCATTCATTCACTGGACTACCGCTGAAAACTGACAGTTATTCATTCCTGTGCTACTTGCTCAAACAATGTACACTTTCATTTGTTCTACTTGGAGGAGGAGGAGGTGTATGTGTCGAGGGTGGACAGGTAATTTCAGTTATCCAAATACTTAACGTGTTCACCAGCTGTAACATAATACTACCACGTTTACCATTGTTATGAGTAGTCAAACACGTGTTTACATACATACTTGAATAAATGTAAGCAGTATACATACACATACACATAGACATGTACATTAATACACAGAATACCTGGTTGGGTAGACATGTCTGTGGATGTGCGATGAAAAGTTGAGTTAGTAACAAACATGATGGTTCTCAGCGATTACAAAGAGCACATCGTTGCCCCTAATGATTATTAATTTTTAATTATCCCTCTACGTGATTACTTATTACGCTATAGAACAGAAAAAAAGATCTGATGAAGAGAGAAGCATGTAATCTTGGATAATGATGCTCTGTCAGTATAAAAGAGATCACTTGCTGTGTGCAGTGTCTTAAAATGTACATCCCATTCAATTTGCATAAAGTTTGCCTCTTTCACGCCTGCACTAGCTGGGTTCACGTCTGGATGCTTATTGCTCATAACCGAAGATGCTAAGTTACTAATTAATCTACAATCTCCCGTTTAATCATCCTAATTGATAATCAACCGTATTTGTTAATAATAATCTAATGAATTACCGTGTGCATTTAAAAAAATACTAAGCTCACAAATGATTTATTTTACCTGACGGTGTTTTTATGGCTACTGCAGGGTCATTGCTAAAAAGTGCTGTTGCGTATTTACGACTCATTAATCACGCTGTTAAGTAACTTTTAATTAAAAATAAAAACAAAAATCTATATTTGGAAAACGTTTTTTGTTAGCAAGTCTATGATTTTTTTTAAATCGTTGCAAAAAGTAAGTATTTTAAAATACTTGGAAAAAGTTTTTAGATTTAAAAATTATCACATTGATAAAACAATCGATTAATGATAAATAATTTAAAAATAATAAAATTATATTAAATTGAACAATTTTTAAATTAAGAAATTTTTGTTGGTTTGAATAGATTTTGGTTCAAGAATTTTTTTAATTAAATTTATTTTTCATAAGAAATTCAAGGAAGTTAATTATTTAACAGCGCATGTATAAATTCTAGTAAAAAATATTTATTCACGATAAAAATGAAAATATCAGAGAGAATGTAACTAGAATTATATAGGATTAGCATAAGTCAGGTCGCCTGGTGAATCTGGAATGATGGATCCGCAACGTCCTGGTCGTCGTTTCACGCCGTAGTCATTTACGTAGAGCCGTCAGCCGTCAGGCGTCGTTTCGTGAGGTCGACCGGACACTCTGGTTGAAGGAGAGGGCGTTGCTCAAGTATTCGTCGTAGGCAATGTCCAACCAAGTTGAATTTACGTTCCGTCGAGCACGCGGTTCGGTATATGTATATATACATGCACGTCTTGCATACCGCACAAATGAAAGAGGAGAACAGTCGGTAGTCACCCAGTCACACGCGATCGCTGCACTCTGAACTTTTAAACTTACCTGTATATAATAAATTATTGCGATTTCTTTCGTGCGACCCTTATTTATGGGGGTGCGTTGTACTGATCAAACGGCTGATACGCTTTGACATCAAAGGATTTTAAGACTTTGTGTTACTCTCTCGCTCTACTTCGATTGCAATACAAACAATCATCAGATTTCTGGTTGTCTTTTTTTTTATTCTTATTCTTTTATGCAGCTTATTCGTATCATTCTAATTTCTCTCTTGGTGTTATACATCATGTGAGAGAAGTGCGTGGCCATACGTGAGATGGCGCGATAGAATGAACACAGTGGATTATTTATAGCATTTAAATGAACTCTCACCGTGTAATTGCGGCATGATGTATCGACATGATTTGTGAGTTCTGGCTCAATGAGATCCAGCTATATTCATTATTTGAACATACAAACTTATACCGGTATTTTGATTGCATTGAGTCAATACTGAAAAAGTAACTAAACAGGATGTAATAAATCATTTATTCGTTTGATAAATTTAAATTAATTCTAATTCCATCAACAAACTTGTTAATTATTATTAGCTGATTGAAATTCAAGGCTTATATTTATTTGCAAAAGTTTAATTAATCAAGACATTTATCATAATGATACTAAATTATATAATTTAAATGATAATATATTTATGATTTATTACACAAAATTCAATATTTTTCCTCTTTTTTTGTTAAATTTTTTCAAATCGTCTTAATATTCAACTTGCTTAGTTTTAATTAAATTTTAATAGCTGATAAACAACATTTTTTTATTTTCTTCTTTATAATACATATTTTAATAATACGTGACATAAAAAAATAAAAGATTGTAAGTAATTTAAGTGAATTTTAATGTACTACTTCTAAAAAGATATTATGATGAGCGAATGTATTAAGAAATATTGCGAAAAATTTCTTTGTAAAAATTGAAATATTTTAATCTTCAAGCCTCAAAAAATTTAATAAATATTTAGTTTTGAACATAAAAATATTTATAGGTACGAATAAAAAATTTTACTTCGACTAAGACTATTTTAGTCTCCTTCAATTTTTTTCTTGATTCAACTGAATCTTTTTTACTGTGTAAATAATAAATTCATAGATAAATATTACTCAAAAGTAAAAGTTCATTAATTAAGCAAACTAATAAACAGAGTCTATTGGCACTTGCATATCTTCAGTATAAGTTAAAAAGAGTCTCCGCTTCTACACATTCGTTTGAATAAATTTGCCTTCTAGTAGTAGAGTTTTTGTTCCAATGAATAAAGTCTAGCGAAAATGAAGTAGAGAACAAGAGAAGGAAGAAATAGAGAATGAAAAAGACAGTGCTGGAAAAAATAGAGAAAAGAGATGAAAAGCGGATTTTCTCTTTGTTATAGATTTTATATATACGACTTATAAGTGTCATAATATATATATATATATATATATATATATATATATATATATATATATATATATATATATATATATATATATATATATATATATATATATATAAGATAAGTAAGACAATAGTTACAGCTGAAGTATTGTATAGGAATTAATGTATTTAAACTTTATTTTAATTTAAAAATTTTTAGATTTTTATACAAGTTTTATTAATAAATATTCTATGAATGAGCTATATGCAATACTTCTGGAGGATTTTATCAAGTTTGAGTTGAAAACTAAAGTAATAATATTATAACGGTATCTGGAAGAGTCTGAAAAATTTCGCATACATCTTATTTTATTTAGCAAAACTGGTTGATCCGCTCAGATAATATTGTGATTTACGAAGTGCCGATTCCACACGGAAAAAAAAGTATTTTTACTGCCGCCATCCAAAGTATTACTGACTAAATATAACTCCCGTACAAATATACGAATCCTTATTATAAGAACACTGATATATAATTCCAGCAAAAATACCAAACTTTATCGTAGTTCTCATATTTTTACTCATGATTTTAAAAAGTACTATATTATTATTACTTATTTAATCATTTTATACGAGATTTTTTTATGTTTAAAAAATAGCTATTTTTTAATGAATTAGATAAATAGTAAATATGAACATGTCAAATTAAATTTATGAATATAGAAAGAAAATGGAGTAAAATGGATTTTCAAAAATTTTTTTTATTTATCAAATAATAAAGCAGAATCGGTAAAATAAAATTAGGTACATTTTTTTATTAATATTTTTCATTAAATACACAGAAAAAAAAATTTACTTGAATCTAGTAAATAATTTTGAAGAAATTCATCTTCTTTCTACATTACATTTTATTTGATTTAAGAATTTTTTGTCTTGATTCAAGGCAATAACCTTCTTCAAAATTCTTTTCTTGGTTCAAGAATTTTACTCTTGATTCAAGTTAATTTTTTTTTCAATGTATGAATATAATCATAGAACTGTTATCACTTAAAAATTGTACCAAAAATGTGAACACATATTTTATTTATAATAAATCAATGAAATTTTTATCTTTCTCACGTTATTTATTTGAACATATGTTACTTTACCAATTTTTACATTGCTACCTGAATTCATCTAAGATAAACTATAATTGTATCAATAAAACCTGAACTTATTTTTTTTCTCAAAAATTTCTTCAGCATAATAAGTAAAAAATTTTGACCATTGACTAATTTTTGGTTAACATTCATTTCAATATATTATGTCAATTAAATTTCTTATATATATATTACCATATGCACGCGCTTACAAATGAATTTAGTTTATGACCGATTTTTTGTTCTATTGTAAACACTTATAAATTTTCTTAAAATATCTCAGAGTTGTAGCATAAGTACTTATTTTCATAATATAATGAGAAAGTACCTATTGCAGGCTAAAAATAAGTAGGTAAAAGAATAAAAGTTATTTTAAGAGATATTGTACTTTATATATCTTATATTTTTTATTAGTTTGACATTTTTTGATCCTGTCAAAATTGAGGAAACATTTAAGACAGGGAGCGGAGGAAAAATCATAAATCTTTAGGAAACAGCCGTTACGTGACCCTGCTATAGGTCCTGACCATTAGAATCCAACAACCGGAAGACATTTCGCTGAATGTCGGCCTAATCTCTCATCGTATTTTATTAAAGAGGAAAATAATAGCTTCATACGCAAGAGCATTTAGTTACGACATTCTTTCAATGTAAAATGGAATTTTTTGCTCTCGTCGAAAAGTCTGTTTGAAAATATTCTTTTTAGAAAAAAATTGCACGGATTTTTTCAGTCATATTCCTTAATTACCATCAAGATTTTTTATTCTTCAACTAAAATTTCATTAGACTAATCAAACCGTGTTTAAATAGTATCCGATAAATTGTTTTTAAATTCTGACGTATCGACTCAAAACATACTTATGTATAATCAATGTATTAAAAATTATGAATGAAGAGAAATTAATGAATATTTATGGACTAATAAAAAAGCCGATGAAAGAAATTTTTTATAGCTTATAAAATAATTTTTTTAATTAGCTACTGAGTAATTCCTCGTGGTAAGGATAAACAAATAATGATAATATATAAATATATCAACGTGATATTCTAGCGGGCCTCAAAAGTGGTCCTGTAAATCGAGCGCCATCGTGGAGATAAACGTTGAACTTCTGAGAGCCTGAGTTATGAAACAGCGTTGGTAAAGTTGTTCGCCTTTATACGTATTTGTGCGTGACCCGCTGCCACGAGGGACCATACGAGGGGACTCTAGAACGTTTTATTATCGTTGGAGCGCTTATAAACTACGGGGAATCGCTTCATTTTCCCCTTTTACGTGGCTGTCATTTGCGACGCTTGAGATTTTACTGCTCCATCTCACGTAACCAGTAAAATCACACCAAAGATTATTACAAACCTCATACGGAGTAGTTTATTACACTTAATCAATTGAAGCTGCTATAAATTCATCAGTAGTTACATTTACATCTATTCCCGTAACTTTACTTTATTTCAAATAATTTATTCGCGTATTTTTCAAAATTTCATTATCCATTATGTGGTTGTATTTAAAAATTATACAAATGTGTATGAATTGTAATACCAATTGAATTTTAAATAGAAAAAATATTTTATTGTTAATTTATAAGGTAAAAGGAAAAATTTATTATTGTCGATTATTTATTTCAAATATTTCGCGGTATTTTCTTTATTCATTAAATTAAACTGATCATCAGCTGGACTATGACGCATGCGTGTAAGGAAAAATAAACTTTCCGAGCTTTGAACATTTTTACATTGCCTGATGGGAAAAATTGGTAGGTTTATTTTTATGTTTCGGTTAAATTACTTGTATGGTGATAGGAGAAATCAACAAAAATCTTATTCAAAACTAATTTGGAGATCTTTTAATTTATTTGAGAGAAAAAAATATTTAATACCCATCATTATTATTTTTTACAGTTTAATCAGTGATTTTTTTATCCGAAATAAATTATCGTAATATGAACAAAGCCTTATTATATAAAAATAAATATTTAATTCCACCAAATAATATTTAGTAATAGTTACTAAATATTTATTTGGTAAGTATTGTCGGTAGATGGCTGTGCTGAAATTGAAAATTGTATATGTATTTGTTGAAAACATTAGTGTTGACATTAATATTTTAATTATTATTAAAATATTAATGTCAATTTGTAATAATAAAACCATGGAAGAGATTTTAAAATTGTGGAATTTAAGTGAATTGTATTCCGTTTTATCTGATAAGTTCGCCTTTATTTACTTTCAATGTGATACATAACCTATTCACTGAATATGCCTCAAATAAAAAATTTTAATTCAAAGTTATTCTGTTCTTTATAATACCTTATATTTTTACTAAAAATTATTTATTTTAATTATCTTGATTTATTTTGAGTAAAAAAGTAAGGTTACACCCTAAAGATGATTTTTTTAATACCAACAAACGATTTATTGAGTACCAATAGATCATTTAGTAAATACTACTAAATATTTATTTGATGAAACTAAATGGGCTTTAATAAATGATTTAGTAACTATTACTAAATATTTGGTTATGAAAGGTTTGTTACTAAATCATTTAGTACCTGTTACTAAATCTTATTAAATAGAACTAAATCCTTCTATCACTCTCTAAATCTGAACCAGTGAAAATCACTGGAAATTAGTGATATATTCACTATTTCACAGTTATAAGTATACCACTTGGTATACTTATAGCTGTGAAACAGTGAAATTCCACTGATTCATTTTAAGAGAGCAGCGTATGAAAATGAAGATATTGAAAATCTGGTCTTGAATTACAATGTGACAATTTTTCCTATAATTTGTTTTCCGTATCCGAATCCTGCAATTATTAGAACACATCGAGTTGACATTCGTAGCATATGTTTTTGAAATCATATACATACAACAGGGTAGTAAAGTAGTATTTGAGAAGGGAAAAGTCACCGGTATGGGGGATTTTGAAAATATAGTATGCTGTTATATTGAAAGGAACAATTATCTACGGACAGTGAACAAACCGAAGGGGCAGGTCTCCAGATGGTAAGGAACCACCCCTGCGGCCATGCCCGACAAGTAGTATGGCTGCCGTATCTTTTAAAATGACAATGCTCTAGCACAGGACAACAACGGTGAATTTAAGAAAGAAAAGACACTCTGCTCTTTTGAATTAAAAAGGAAGGAGCATCGGGAGAACCGTTTAAATTCCAAGAGGAGATAGTTGGAAAGATCCGTGCGAGTAAGAGACATATCCCGTGTGTGCCTCGTTAGCGTCTTTCTCGTCCCATAACCGTCGTGGTGAATTCGTGCGGGTTTATCTCTGTTATTCGTTTTAAGTGCCGTGATCGGCTATCATGTCGTCGAGTCCTTCTGAGGAGTTCGACGAACGATATATGGAGCTCGTATTGATATGCTGCTGTTCTGTAACGGAAGTGGACTTTAACTGACAAAGGAATTGTTTAACTGTAAACCTTATTCAATTCCAATATCATTCATTCATTTAAATTCAATGTCTTCTTATCTTAATTACGAGCTAGTGTACTATTATATCGAATTTCGGATCAAATTGTCTCAACTAGGAGTCTTGACATAAATTAAACGATTTTTTTTGACAATGTGCTTGCTAGTCAACACGTTCATTAACAATCGTTGATTTTATTTAAAGTGTTTGAGTTTATTTTCTATTTTTCGAAATCGATAATTGAAATAGATAAGGTGTGTATTGTATTTGTGTAAATGTGTGTTGTTGGTTGTTATAAAAGTGATAAAATTCATTTTCGAGATATCCCAGGACTGATAAAATAAAATAAAATAAAATAAAAAAAAAAAAAAAGATTGGAAAGGATACAATACAAATTGTAAATAAATATCATATTAACATTAACAGTAAAATTATAAAAGTAAAGCATCGATGTTCAAAGCGTTATCAATGTTGTAGTTGAGATGATCGCTCGCCTGGGAGGTCCGTTATCTGGCCCGACGGCCCACCCTACAGCACAGTAGGCTTTGCGAACACGCTAACTAACTAACCCAGCATTTACATTGCTAATTGCACCACGGGCATGCGAATGTAATGGTACCTAACGTGGACAATACTTCAAGGGAATTAAACCCTCCCCCACTTGGCTCGTTCGTTGCGTTCTCCCGTTCTGAATGTCGGTCGTCCAGGAAGCACTGCACAGAACAGCACAGCAACCAGCACCGCCAACGTACACAGTATATATTTCCAAATCTAAAAGAACTACTGCTGAATGGCCGCCCGATGGGGTAGGAGACTCCACGTTAATAAATATTGCTGTAACCCATGACACTGCTTTCAGGCTGCACGTTATGTTTGTTTGTTCATGTCCCTTCAGCTTTAATGAGTAAATACATAAATACTAAATGCATTGTAATTACGCTGTAATTATACCGGTACGAGTATACACTTTGCTGTTTTCAATATTAAATATTATCAATTATCATATAATACAAATTAAGAGAATCTATTTGCTCGCCTTTTTTTCTTATTTATTTAATTAGCTTTAATATAAATTATTTACACTATTTAAATGAGACTTACTTATGATACAAAAGATTACGGATTGTAAGAAGCTCCCTTCGACCTCACCCGAGTCAATTGAACCTTGATTATTGTTGCAAAAAAGAACCATTATTTTTTATTTGAAAAATAAGTCACAAAAATAATACTTTATGCTTATTTTAAATTAACTGAACAATTCTGCTCATTTTTTAACTTATCCAAAGCAAGTAATGGTTCAAATAAATGTAATAAGTTTTTTGTAAAGATCGTATTAGAATTCTTGTTTATACACATCATTAAAATTTTTGCAATTATTTGAAAATTTTATAAATTATTACAAAAAAATTTTCTTTATTTTTACTTGAAACATTTCCAATTAATGTTGGTTGGGATATTGTAAAGTAAGATTTTTTAGCTAAATCTCCAGATAATTTCATCAACTTTAATATACATTTCCTTGAAATAATGCACGGATAGAAAAGTTAGCTTGTCTCAAGAGAAAAAATTTCATAATAAGGAAAAGCAATAAATTTCTTGAGCTAAGAGAAAAAATTCTTGAGCTAAGATAAAATTCTTGGTTAAAGAAAGAATTTGTTGGCTCAAGAATTTTTCCACTTGTCACAAGAAATTGATTGTTTTTATTATAATAATAGTTATGGTTCAAGAATTTTTTCCTTGAGTGAAGCTATACCTTTTTACCAGTGTATATCTTTTAAATAAAGAGCTATTAGTTATTGCCGATGAAAGTCAGTGATAATAAATTAAATTAGTTCATTTATTTAAATAAAATTCATGTCACATGTTACATGTGACACATGGAAAAAAATTCTTATAGCTGAGGAAATAAATATTTTCGATAAAAGAAAATACTTATGATGATTGAAACAAAAACTTGCTCTAAGCTAAAAAAAATTTTCCTAAACAAAATATAATTGTGACTGAGAAATTTTTTTTTCCCACACAGATTTTTTTTTCCGAGATAATCATTTAGTTTAAATCAGTTCTCTATTCGTATAAGAAAATAATTCTGATATCCATATGCGTCGGTATGCATGTGTATAAACGTATGACTAACATATCCATGCTCTGCAGGATCTGTAATATCCCGGCCTACCCCATAGATAATGCTTAATTAATTTTAAATTCAATGAGCTATAAAATCATAAAATAAGCTATAGTTCTAGTTGCATCATATAATCGATAAAAAGTATCAGACACTAATATATAATATACAGTATACTATATTATGACGACAGATTTATTAATGGATGATATAATTTTGGCACGTTATTTGTGGAGTACACTTTATAAATGTATATACTCCGACAATTTAGTGCGCGTTTAAATGTATTGCCCATTAAATAAGAGTCTTAATATTATAACATAATGCATGACAAGTATTTCTTTCTTCTTTTTTGTGAAAATATAATATAGTATACATGTAAGAAAAATATAAAGCGAAAGAAAAACTTATCATTGATATAATAAAGCATTTCAGTAAATAAAAGTTGGTTTACTTAACATTACATAAAAGTGGAGAAATGTTTAGTTTGCCGTCGTACAATGTACTCAAGTATATACAATAGTGAAGCAGTATATAAAATAACCGCGCCCACCGCAAGCTCAACCATTTTCTATCATCTTCTCCAACATCCAACGTATATATCTCCCTGTTTCTAGGAAGGGTTTATAAAAGTTAGGAATACTCATGATACTTACGCGTCACCATAAAACATCGTCCCCGCACAGTTTCTCCCTTGCAAAACCCTTTTCGATATTTGCTATTTCTACAGCTCAGATAGAAAGACCCTTTATTGTCCCTCTAAGAATGTAGGGATTCTAAGAACGTCTTCCTAATTATTTCTTCCTCAATATAATCAAAATAATTCCTTGTCCCCATCCTCGTACCACTGCCTCGGAAGATAAATTAGCCTTTTCTTTTTCTTCAAATTAAGTATCTCAAGATGAAAGAAAACTCCAGCTTTTTTAGTTAATTTCTTCAATAAATACTTTATTGGTTCTTATATCGGAATTTCTTGCTCAATAAAACCTTTGATGAGCTTTTTTTTCAAATAATTATCCTTTAGATAAATTCAAAAATTAAAAAAATTGATCAATGAGAAATAGTGGCCATGTGAAATTTTCAAAACCGTAAATAAAACTATTTTTAAACCCACTGATAAGAATTTTAACTTAGTTGAAGAGAAAACCTTTAGGTAAGAAAATTATTTTTAAAAATTTTTCTGTCCTAAATCAAGTAATGAAATTTTTTACAAAAGAAATTTTTTTTATTTAAATTAAATTGTAATTTGATTCGAAAACTTTTCTGGTTGATAAGAGGCGGTGAAATTCTAGATAAATGATTTTCTTCGATCAAAATTTTTTGGCTTGAACTAATTTAAATAAAAAATAAAATTCATTTTAATCATTCTAATAATTGTAAGGATATGCTTTGTACACAGCAAAAAAAATTTTTGATAGGAGAATAAAATTCTTGGTTCAAGAAAATTTTCGGGTGCCTAAAAGAAGACCGAAGTTAAAATTTTTCTTGAAATTCTATTCTTGATGGAAGTAATTTTTTCTTAATTCAAATTATCATAAATACTTGATACAATAAATTTTTATATTTGATCAAGATTTTCAGATACTTTAGGGAAGCAGCGCCACCCACTTATATTTAATAGCCCATTTTATATTGTTTTTGCGTGCAATTATACATATTCAATGGAAAAAAAATAATTCAATATTATTTGATCTTTCCATTTGACATGTTAGTCAATAAAAATATTAATGAAAATTTCCCATCAAGATATTTAATTTTTTGGAGCAAGAGAGAAATTTTCTCAAGGCAAGAAAATTTACTTCTATCAAGAACTTAATTTTTTGGAGCAAGAGGCTGAATTTTCTCAAAACAAGAAGATTTTCTTGACTTAAATATATTTTCTTGGATCAAGATACGTATTTCTTAAAGCAAAAGAATCAATTTTGTTGGAATAAGTGAAATTTCTTGTATCAAAAAAAATTTTTTTTTCGCTCAAGAAAATAATTAGGAAGAAAAATATTTTCTTGGCTCAAGTGAACCTTTTCTTCGATGTAGTCAAATTCGGATAACCATTTAATCTTTTGTAGAAATTAAGAAATTAACTTTTTTCTCACGTCCAACACTTTATTTCTTTATTCTATATCTCTTCACTTTTGTACTTAGACATAAAAATTTATTGTCATAAATGACTCATCATAGAATGAAAAATAATAAACATGAATATATGACTGATCTTCCGCAGCAAGCTTCATTTAACATTAATTACCCTAACATAAGAATATTTATGAAAATCAAACTGGGTATTATTGGAAGCTTAAGTAAATTTAAAAACAGAGTTGCAACCTGCGTAATATTTGATTCGTAATTATTTTTGGACGCGGTAATCTTGGGTGACATAAGAATCCATTTAAGTTTTGCGTTTCCGCAAACATTGCGTCAACCTAAGTAAATTATTAGTCGAGAAACGTGACTGCATAGTAAACAGCGCTCGCAAGGTTTCAAAGTCACACGTGCACCGAAACGTCAATATGTTTCTGGTAAACAGATGCAATTATAGATGGGCGAAGGCCAACTGAGAATGTATGTATATGCATACAATAATTGTAAGTGAACTATTAAATAAAATTAAAAAAATTATCCAGACCATTTACATTAAATTTGATTAAAATAATTTCGGTTCCTTAATAATTTCCTGATTAAGTTTCTGAAATGAATTTTGTACCGCATCATAACGATAAAAAGATTATTCAAATATTTCAGTCTTGATACAATTAGCGGGAACAGTATCACGCCTTAAGTAAGTAGAAGAGGGTTGGCTTAAGTGATAGAGAATAATTTATAAGTTTCATAGCAGCATCAATTTTATAATCATTGTATGCTTATATTAGGGGTGCGCAATCTAAGAACATGCAATGGTTAATAGCAAAAAAATGAAGTAAATTTTTATAAGCAAAAAATCATTTTTATGGATATGCAAAAATTTTAACATGCTAAAAATAAATAGTTGCAAAAAAAGCACAGAAAAATTTTAGAATGAAATTTTTTGCGATGTTGAAGCCCGTTAGACTTTTCACTGTTTTTCCTTGATGGTTTGAAATGGGCAGAAAAAGTTTTAACACCAACAAAGAATTGTTCCCTCGTCGTAGAAAGAGGAAAGATAACGCATCGTCCTTGTGAAAGTTCGGTACTTGCTCACAAAATTCTTTCTACTATCAGCTTTATTTTACCGGCTCTCTCTGATATAAAGTTTCTTCCGTATAACTTACTTGTTACATTATTTACCTAACATAAGTCTCCAAGTCTATATTTTTTTCTTCACTATTGATTTGCATTTATTTTATTTTAGTCCTCTTTAAATAAAAATGACAAATTACTTGCGATAATTTTCAAAGATATAAAAAAATAGTTATGATACATAATAGTACATAAAAAAAAAATTATATGGTGATAAATTCACAGCGAAAGCATCGCCTCGGGTATACTGTACAAAAAAGACATTAGGAAGACACTAAGTGCATGATTTAGTGGTTCGAGTTAAGATATTGTGCAGTCTTGGTATCATAATCAAAACGTGGATGTAATTTTGTGTAAGTCTGGGCAATATCTTGGGTTTACTTTATCGGAAAAGACAGCTCTTAGTGCCCAGAAATATTTTAATTTATGAGCTAATGTAGTGATGTTTGTCATTAAACAGGCGCCAGACTGTTTTGGCTCCTATGATCGCGCGGAGCAACCCCCTTAGAGGACACAATGCAACCCTTCGGATATATATCCGCTTGGATTACATTGGACTACCAATAGGGTAAATACAAATACACATGAAAACGCCTCCACAGTCGCGAGAGTAAGGGAGAGAGCGAAAGGTTGCCCAGTGAAGGCACGTGCGGCGAGGCATTGCGATCCGTCAGTGCGGCTAAACCAAAGGCATAAATTTGATAGGTTTCACCCCCTCTTCCACGAGCTTTATGGCGCCACCAAATTTCCCATTAAATAAACAAGCTCCAAGTTCATTACGAGCTTACTCTCTCTCTCCCTTTCGGTCTCCGATCGAGTGCGACCACGTGCCTTTACCTCTGTATACACATCGATGTACCAGTCCCACATATCTATTGCTTAGACCGCGAGCTGTGGTCTGGCCTCTGTAAATTTATCGTTAGACGAAGATAAACCCTATCAAATAAACAAATATCCAACACACAATAGCTTATACTTTTCTTGGATGCACCTAAAATGATACATTTATTTTTTTTTTTTTTTTTTCGTGTATTTATCGTGAAAGATAATAATTTTAAAAATTACAATATACATAAATGTATTTAAAAATTGATTCCCGTTATAGTAAACTTTACCAAGTATTACTTGAAAAGAGATAACGGTAATATTTAACTAGAATTTTTCAAATCAGTGCATTAAAGAAAAATTACAATAAAACACTCTATACAATTCTCAAAAGTTCATTTTTATTTTGGAACTTAACATTTAAAGCTCAACTTTTGTGTCAGTTGACGATTCAGCAATCATGTGCTCTCTGTCAAACGTTCTCGACACTCAATTTGATAAAAACATTATTTATGAGCAAATCAGACCATATCAGGCCCAATATAGATACATTAGATTATATCAAAACGTACACAGTAAAAAATTTTGTGTCAAGGCGTCAAAAACTTTTGTGTTAAAAATTTTTATATTAAATATTAAACACTTTATTGTGTTGATTTAACACTTTTTTGGGTTAATTTAACACAAAGAATGTTAAATTTACACATAAGTGTTAAATATTTAACACAAAATTTTTTGACGCAATGACGCAAAATTTTTTACTGTGTAAAAAATAATAACAGATTGGCAGATCAGCTCTGATTAGTCAAAATCAGATCAAGCCATAATAGACCTGATATGTCTTGATATGATCTGATTCTCACAGATCTGGCCTTATACGGTAAATTTTCATATCAGTAGTAGAACATAAAAAGTTAGCGTCGTTAAGCTAGCAGAACCAAAATCCATTTTGCACAGATATCATCAATGATTGCTCGACGTCTAAACAAACATCAAAATTCCAAATGAGGCAACTAATTAACAACAAATTTATCATCAAAAGTAAATTTTGTTGCTTGAATAATGAGTCAATGCATGATGGACAAGTTCATACTAGCTTGATAGGCCTCAAGAAATTATGTATGGTAATATTTCAAAATTTTTTAATGGATAATTTCAAAAGTAACTTCAAGTTGTAATTATACAAGTTGGTTATTTGTTAATGTTCTAATTAATGGAGATATTGAACTGAAGTAAATGCACAAAATGATGCAGCTATAGATACCTCTAGTGTAACACGAAACATTGTAACTTCTGCTTTCTGATAATTAGCGCATCCATCAGCAAAAGCAAGCCGGCAGCTAATACCGATCGTAAGTTATCGTTATCCTGTTTCCTCCGTTTTCTCCCTGTGATGCTTCATCGAGTCCCCTTGACCCCGCGTCTCTTCCATTCTATATATTCGAATATATATAGGTGGTATATACTGTGCGTATACGTATCTATAGATTCACCAACGGCCCGCGTTACACCAACCCCTTCCCCTTATAACCACCCAGCTTCCCTTATAACTACCCTATATTGGCATGCAACGCATGAGTTGTCGATACCGGCAATAATCTAATAACCAGTCACCGCCAATGCGTTGTCGCGAACCATCGATCTACAGGATTCTCCACGTTACTCACAAACCAATAAGCCAAGCTTTTCATTATTCTAACATTTATTTATTTTCATTGCTGTTTAACCGTCTCTTCTTCAAAAGATAGTACCTTAAATTATTATTCTAACGCTTGTAACATTTTAATTAATTGATACATAAAAATGTATAAACATCCAGAATTAAAAAATAAGCCTCCATTCAAAAACTATCTTCATTCAAGAAAATGATTCTTAATCTAAAATTATTTTGAAAAGAATTTTTGCTCTTGAAACTCTTTTCCTTGGTAATTTTTTCCACCATTTTGAAGAAAATGATTTTCTTGAGTCAAGAGAATAAATTCTTGAGGAAGGGGAAGAAATTATTCTTAGTCTAAGAAAATTTTTTCTTAACGGAATTTTTTTTTTCAAAACGGAATTTTTGGTTCAAGAGTTTGGCTCTTGAGTCAAGTCAATTTTTTTATCAGTGCATGCATGATCCTAGATGAGCTTCTATCAATTGTTTTATATCAATGAGGAAGATTTATAGAAGAACATGGAAGCTCATTTTTTTGACTGCTGCAACATATATCAGACATTATTGGGAAAATCTTTGTTTGAACTTGTAAATCACGAAAAGCAATATTGACGATTGATGATATTTAAAAACAAAAATAATGTTTGGATGGTAGACATAACTCAAATATCATTAACGAACAATTTAGAGGGTTGATTTGGAGGGGTGTATTTGCATGATGGAGCTCGACCTGGGTGCTGATATAGAACTACTAAACAGGTCGTATATCAGGTTGGTTAGTTATAGCACCCGTTTACATACTAGCTCTCTCACATGTACTACTACTGGCATGTACTCATAATATCCCAGCTCCAGCTTCGAGCTTCCAGCTAGCAAACATAGATCTATACATATATACTTATCATGGCGCGTTATACAATACCGATTCCCAGTGGTGTTCTGGATCATTTGGCGGCCCGCGGCTGTGAGATGCGCGCATGTAATATAGCCAGGATGGGCTATCGCGTTTCACAATGTGGTGTTCGACCAATGGTTCAATATATTAGGACGACCTAAAGGTCTGCTCTATCTATCTCATAAACCCCCTCAGTAGCTCTCAAGAAAAACAACTAAAGTCTGTATATGTGTAACCTTTTCTGCTTTCTGCAACAATTGTTAACTACTGTGCGGTGTAAGGTAAAATAGAGGGATAGAGGATTTCATCGTGGGACTTGTGCTGTTTTTATCCGTTGAGCGCGTGATCGTTGTGGTCGTTAAGTCGCCGAGGATTGATTTATCTTGGGAATTCAACCATCCGTTCAACCCTTTCCGCTGCACCTCTTTTTTGCATCACCATCACCACTACCTCCATATCCACCTCCACCTCCACTACCACCACCGACTTCTTTTTCTTCTAAACGACCAAGACTGTAGAGCTTCGTTATGTAATTCACTTCTTGCCTCAAAATGATCAGTTTTACGTCTTTTCATTCTCTTTCCACTGCATTAGCGAAAGAAATAGCAAACGCAAAAAAGTGTAATTTATTTGATATACTTTATTAAAGCTATTGTTTTTATTTCTTTGCTTTAGGTAAGGACGATATCGCTAAGCCGCATTGGACATGGTTGCAAGGTGAGTTTTGCTTTTTACTAATAATTTTTGCGTTATTGCTATATTTTAGTTGCGCTTATATTTGCATAATATTTATACTCTACTTATATTTTCTAAACTTTTTTTGCTTGAATTTTTTATTATTTATTATCCATGTTTATTATTAGTTTTTTTTTTTTTTTCTATTTGTGTTATATATTTTAGCATTTTATATTGAGCAGAACAAATTATTGCTTTTTAATGGCATAACTTCTCCCGATAGATACACAGAAAAAAGGCTAGCTTGATTTCAGGAAAAATTACTAAACTTTTTAGCGTTAGAGTTAAATGTATACTTTTATTAAAAACATGTCAACATCAATCGGCTCAATAAATATGAAACAAAAAATAACATGATTTTTTTTCTCACTTATAGAAGCTTTTTTTATGATAAATATCAGTAAAATGTACATTAATTAATTTCTTGATGTGATTTTAATTCATGACCAATCTTCTTCATCAATTAGAATTTATTCTTACTTTAAATTAAATGTATTGAAAAACTTGAAATGCAATTTTTTTAAGCAGTCAGCTATCGTAGTTTTACCCGCAGAAATCAGAATATTAAGTAACATGGAAATTGAAAATCTTCTCAGATTTAATAAAAGGCACTTTATTTTATTCATTGCATTGTAAAAAGTAGTTTTAGCTATAAAGTCAATAAAAATTATTATTACAGAAAGAAAAATATCTTAATTTGAATCAAAATTTTTTTGGGTAATAAATTGTTTATTTCAAACATACACAAAAAAAAATATTCTGGACCAAGAATCGAAAGTAGAACGTTGATTTTCATTTAGTTAATAATTTTTATATCGATTTGCTTAATTTTTTTCAAAAAATATCAGTATTTTTTAATGGGCTTTACGAACAATTATTGTTTTTTTTTTAAACAATTCTAAAAAATTATTGCAAAAATGAAAAAAATTATTTTGTATGCTAATAAAGGTAAACAATTAAGACAAATTTATGATGATGTGCAATTAAATTCTAAAATCCATGTAGTATCGAAAAATCATCCGAAAACACCAATTAATTGGAATATATCAATTTTTAATTTTGACACAGGTATTTATGAGGCTCATTAATTATCTTTAATAAAATATCATAATCTCGTTTCAAATTTTACCTCGGATTTTTTTTTCTCAAAGAATTTATATTCTGAAATGAAGAAGATAATTTAATTTCTTAAACAGTTAAAAAAAGTCTCTAGTCCAAAAAAGTTTAGGAAAACGATAATTTTCCTGCCTCAAGTGAACCTTTTTTTCAGTGTACACAATTTTAATTTCCAAAGTTTTACGGCGAGAAGTTAGAACATACTACAAGTGTTTATCAATAGGCAATCGAAAAGCATCTCCCTGAATACATATAAATTACTGTAGGGGTTTTTTTTTTGGCAAGAAAGTGAGTTTATAAAGTATATAGTGAGCTCTATGAAGCTAATTTTTTTTCTTTCGGACATTTTGGAGGGCGCCAGCCGATATCGTGCATCGAAACGCCGTTATATATATACAGGAACGATGCCTTCAGGGGTGATCAATAAATATTGGACGCCGAGGGGAGAAAGAGGCGACGAGTCGAGGCAAGGGAATTGGAGTAGCTGGAGCAAGCTCTCTCGTTTTCCATCCCCTTATGGCAAGCAATAGAGCGAGTGAGAGGACAGTCCTGCTGCGGTTGCCGCCCCCTTTCCTACAGGGTGAGAGTGCGCGACGTATGGCCGATATAACCACGCGTCGCGATATCGACAATCGAGAAACGTTTGGCGTAATTTCGCCTCGCAACCTCTGATCGATACTCTCGCTTCATCTACTTTCCGTTTTTCTTTCCTCTATTTTTTTTGCTAGAATATTTTTCGGTTGCTAGATTTTTTTCGACACCGTTTCCAAAAATATCTACTGTAGAGAGTACAAAATCCATTAAATGAATAATTACTCGGACAATTTGTTAAGTAAGTGACGTGGTGTAAGCAATCATGGATATTGCAACAATAAAACGACTCTTTGATTAATGTTTCAAGCTTTCCAAACTATGAAAACCAACATCCCCGTTCTCGGTATTTTTCAACAAAGTTGAAACAAAAGTTTTGGTTTTCATATTTTTCTTGCTTGCGATTTTTTTTTTAATGTCATGCATTTTAATTACTTTTTGCAAAAAGTTTTTATTTTTCCAATAATTTTACTTGAAAGATAAAATATAACAGAAGCTTAAATAAAAAACAATGATTACATTTTTTATTATATGTTTTTGATAGTTTCCAATCAGTTGACGATTTTTGTAAAATTTTGATAACAGTACCATAAGAATTCAATTTTTTTTTTTAAATATGATTTAATTATATTAAAAAAATTTCAAAAATTCTTGTTAATTTTCTAAACTCATATGGCAGTATTCACAATTTTTTTTTCTTTTTTTTTTTTTTTTTTTTTTTTGTAATCGGTTAATCATTCTTATTTTATTTATCTATACTAATATTATAAAGAGGAAAAATTTGATTGTTTATTTGTTTGTTTGCATTGAATAAGCTCTGAAACTACTGAACCGATTCGGAAAATTCAAATAATTTTTTGAATCATGCTTTAAAATAATTTGGGCATTCTAAAAATAAGTAAATGGAGAGTACTTATGTTAAGGGTGTTAAAATTTTTCTACCTGCATGATCCGAGACCCTGTAGTATTTTATATGGTTGACCAACATGAATTTCATTTCTAATTTATTTTTATTTATTTATGAATTAATGATATTTTATATTATGATAATCTTTCAATAAATTATTCAAAGATTATTATTTCAAGAAAGTCAAAATAAGTAGATAAATAATCAGTGATTGAGGTGGTAAATTGATAAACCCTATATAGCCAATTAGTCATCTAATATTATCGTCCTTATACTTAAAATGACATTTTTATGGCGGGAAATCATGATTATTGAGGAATTTAAAATAACTTTTGCTGTAATTACACAGGGGATAGGTAAAAATGACCACTAACACGGTGATTAAAAAAGTGGTAAGGGTCAATTATAGCTATGAACCCCGGGTAGTATACATTCAAGGACAGCTTTAGATTACAATGAGGTTTTCACAATTTGTAGGTAAACCTGAAAATCTAGGTCAAACTGCGACTATATTAGTTACCTGAAATTTAAAAATAAGGTTTGCCCTAAATTGAGCATTTTTTAATCACAAGGTCAGAGATTTTTCGTAGTATTGACGAATATAAGTGTAACAATTTACAGCATTTGACTTTTTTTTTTTACTGTCAATTGAATCTCATTGTAAAACTATTGCATTTTTCATGTTGTAGAAAAATTTTGTACTTTTTTATACTCAAAAAAGAAAGTACAATAAATCATGACTAAAGATTTACAATATAATTTGAGTAAGCTGCTATATAAAATTTTTAAAAAATTTAATTATAACATGGTGATACACGGAAAAAACTCGAAAAATTACGTTATAAATAGTGATAAGTGTCCCGTCGTATTCAAAACTAGAAAAATTACAGTTCGAAATAACATTTTTCTAAATTCAAAGTTTGAATGATAATTTTCAGAGCTTTCAATGTAAATATTACATTCCATAATTTAATTTTTATAAAATCTATAATAATTACAATCTGAAACTATAATTGTTCCAGTTTTCATCACGGAGCGCCACGTTATACTATATATTGTAAGTTTTCTTTTTTCCGTGTAACAATACAAATACATGCTCCTTCTTAACTCAGTTAGCATAATTTCTTGTAAAAGTTCCAAAAATTGCGGCCGGAAAAATGATATCATGATTTTTGATAGAAACTACTCTTAATAGCATTGATGCCACACAAATGATACTCTCAGATACAATATTAGGTCACAATTTCAGTTCATTGCTGAACATGATGTTTGATATAGAACCCACGCGCAATGAGGGATAATCTATGATTAGATGAATGATTTAATTCTGATCTTAACAATTTCAAAGATCTTCGAAAATATAATTTAACCTTCTCAAAAGCAATTTTCTACAATTCAGAGGTAATTTATACAGTACGAACATTTTATTTTTATGAATACTAAAGATTAATTAAGGGTACTGAGATATAAATCCTGGTTGTGAGATTTAGTGAAAAGTTTACCCAAAAACTTTTAAATCCGTAATATTTCATAAAACTCGAGGAACTTTGAGTCGTGTAGAATAAAATAAAAAAGCAATGTTACTTGATACCCGATGATAAATAAAAAAATTTCAGCATACAAATGTAAATCACCTTTTTTGGCCCTCATAACGTATTTTTGATCCCTATGTTCATATAAGAAAGTAAATAGAAAGCCTACTAGTGTCTGGGTGTTTGTAAAGAGAAGAGAAGAGGTGTCTCCTTTAGGATTTGGTTAGAATTCGAATGAAATAAAAGCGAAACTGAATGTCTCTTGAGGCGTGAAATGGCTGCGTTAACCATTTACGTACATCCCTCTGTTGCGCATTAGAGGGTGGCGCTCGAGAATGTAGGATAGAAAAAGAGAATAAGAGAAGGGAAGATAAAAGAAAAGAAAAGAGAAAATACGTCCATTTTCCACTACTATAAAACGCGTAGGTAATATCGCTTCGAATCTCACGTTAGAGCTCGCGAAGATCACGCTGAGCTGGTATAAGATAAAAGTTATGCCGCTCGACTATGCTCAAGGGAGTCGTAGATCACCCGTTGGACGTCTGAGGGTACGTAGAAACGAACGAAACCCACCTACCCTCTTTCCTACTTCATCCCAAACACCGAAAGCAACCCTCCCCCACGCTCCAGTATTCCTATCTCGCTATCTCCTCGCTCCAGCCACGCTCAATGTATCTCTCATCCTCATCCTCCTCCTCCTCCTCCTCCTGTTTCTCTTTCTCTATTTTCTTTCCGCATCGTAAATATATCTCTACTATAATATATCATTCAGCTCGCCTTTATATGCGTAAGAATTTCCAGCTTTCTAAGACAACTCTAAATAATACCATAAAGATTTAAATAATTAATGTGCCTTTGAGGTAAAGAATAAAATTTATTTTTTAATTTTTATTGGCACAAAAATTTCCTCATCTCTGACTTTCAGTTAAAACTAAAATTTTTTCGGATAAGTTTAAGGCAAAAAAAGGACGATAGATTTATGGATTGTTTTCAAAAGTTAGCAAATAGATTTTCGATCTGTCAGTGGAGAAAATGGTGGCTACGGTAGGAATTATAAGAATGGATTTTTCTGCCAAGCAAACAAGGAAGGTAAACCACCTTTTTTTTTTATCATCACGCCCTTAGTCTTGGCATTTAAATTACACCAGTCCGGAAGAGAAAATTGTCTCACTTGTATTTACATATAGATGCGAAAACTAAAGAAGGAAATAAAGATGCAACAAAAAATAGTACTGACAGAGAGTGAATAAATTTTCAAAGACTATGAGTAATTTAAAATAAAAGAAATTTATTATATGCGGGTAATTTATATTTTTCTGCTGTGTAGTTTTCTTAGTTGTTTTCTTTTTTTTTGGTTAGATTTCGGATTTCTTTTGATGAATTACAAGGGTTGTGGTTGTTGGACGAAACGAGGTAGGTTATGAACGGACGCATAAACATCCCTCGACGTTATCAGTTGTCGGACGCCGGGGTACCGGATATTGTCGCATCCCCTACTCTGCTCTTGCTGCATCAGAGAAAGGGGATGGATGCCTAGTCTATGGGAGTAGAGATCCACCAAAGGTTGAATAAAAGATGATTTCATAAAAAAATGACACGTCATAATATTTATCGCTGGTTGATTTATTGTTAGTTTTGAATGTTATTGTTCAAATGAAAGTATATGAACTGTATCTTAAATTCAAATCTAACGTAAAGTCAAATCTATTCGTGAAAGACTACTTAATTGTCTTTTTTTTTCTTTTAGAAAAATATCAATGTTTTTTTATCCCGAAATCACTACAGAAAAAAACTTTTACTTTTTTATGAGTAAAGGTACATTTTTATTGCCTCCTAGACTTTCTTTTTTTATATAGCTCCGTTTTGAAGTACGCGGAATTTATACCTTTAAGGCTTTAACACTGTGAAAATACACGTTTTACAACTTTTAAAATAAAAGTGAAAGTTTTTTCTGTTTTTTAGGGTGAGTTTTAGTATTTTTAAGACTAAAACATAGCAACTAAGGAGAAAGTTTTAGGTCACCCTAATTTGACGGTGAAAGTGCACTTTAAATTTTACAGGGCACAAATTATAAATTTTTTTTTTCTAACTAAACTCATCAATATTTAATTTTCATTGATCATTGAAAATGCTGTACGCAGAAAATCCTAGAAGGAAACATATAAAAATGTTAATTTACTAATTTTTTAAAAAGTTCGTATTTTTTTATACATCCCATTTATACGGAAATAAATATAGCACCATAATGAGATGAAAAATTTTATATACACATGAGAAATAGACGTATGCGTGGCTATATATTCTAAATATGCACAGAAAAAAAAATTAACTTCAATCAAGAGTAAAATTGTTGAACCAAGAAAATAATTTTGAAGAAGCTCATTGACTTGAATCAATACAAAAAATTCTTAAATCAAATAAAATGTACTTAAACCAAGTGAAATTTCTCAGTTAAAGAATTTTTTAACTCAAACCAAGAAAATGAAATTCTTCAAAATTACATGATTCAAGTAAATTTTTTTTTCTGTGTGTTTTCATATGGTTTTTCTGTCAGGGTAATTGAATTGAAGAAAAAATTTTTTAAGTTCGTACGACACATATATATTTGGATTAATACATATTTATATAAATTTAATTTTAAATTGAGAGTTTTCATTGGATTTGCCATGGGCTTAATGGATGTTTGATGTCTAGAATTCAATTAAGGATTGATAGAAACAACACAATGTTTCAATCAACAATAAATTCCAAATTCAAGAAATTAAAAAAGTTTATCAGTCCAACTATGCATATAATTTCTTTACCAAGTGTTTTACTCAAACATGTCTCGGTCTCGGTAATATATTTGGTCTTTTGGGTGCTACGTTTGTGTTTGACAGTGCGGTTAAAGCGTTTCATTGGCTATAATGAAGCATGAAGTCATTTGCTTTCAACCTCCGCAAACATACCTGCTTTAAGAAATCTTGACGACAGGAAATAAAGGTAAACATAGCAGAAAAAACAGAAAAATTTACATAAGAAAGAACAAGAAATGCTGGACATTTAAAAGTTAATTTTGTTTCAATTTTCACCTGACAAATATTATTCGATCGGTTGAAAAAGTGACACGGTATTGAAGGTAACGGGCGAATATGGTCATCAGGCAATTTTTTAGCAGACATAAATCGCGAAAAAACGAGCGAAAATTCGTCGCGTAACTCAATATCTCACGAGAGCGGGTCGGCGAATTTTGAAACGGTTCTTCGTCCAGGACGGTAATAAATTGTTGGGAAATGGATTCACGACTGGTCGGATGGGGCTGTAAGTTATATCGGTCCAATCTGCATCCGTAAACTTTGCCTACAATACATAGTTTCGTCAGAGTAGAGATACATTCAGATAGTAATGGGATAACTGCTGCTTGGATATATTTCTAGTTACGGGGAAACAGAGTCTACAACTGTGTACTCTCTACTTTGTATAGTGTGTACTGTATGTGTACAATACAATAAAGATGTCAGCAATATATATACAAACGCTATTCTATAAACGCAAGCAGATGGAAAATAGATGCAGTCGGCTTGCTTAAACTTAATAATTCAAACATATTTTATATCATATTCTAATAGACAATATTCATACTTTTATTTTATGTGTATTTTAGCATCAGTTTTATTGATAATTTTTTTTAATTAATTAGAATGGATTGAATTGAATTTCGACAAAATACAATGTTAAAAAAAATTGACGATAAAAATTCAATAGAATAAAAAATATTTAAGTGGTATATGATAAAGGTTTAGCTAGAACGGTCTTAATTGTGTAATTCTTCTTAACTTTGTTGATTTTTAACTTCCCGCAAAAAATCTCAGATTTTCAAAAATCGGGAAGTTATTGTTTTCATCCCGTTTTGCAAAAATCGAGTTTTCATCAGATCTCGACGTTTTAAAGTCATAGGAAGCTTCCCTGACTACCCCCGCGGTGGTGTCTGTATGTCTGTATGTATGTCTTGTGTTTTGGTTTCCCAAGGCTTGGGGACATAGTTATCATCCTAGGCTTGGACCGAGCCTTGGCCCAATGTTTAGCCAAGGCTCGTGCCAAGCCTCACCCAAGGCTGGCGACGCTTGGCCCAGGCTTGGTCCAAGCCTTGTCCAGTTGTTCTTTCCTACCTTGTGTGTGTGTGTGTGGATGTATGTGACCCTCTTATAACTTTTGAACGGCTTGACCGATTTGATCGCGGTTGGTGCCATTCGAAAGGGCTTGCCCAAACTTAGATTTCCTAAAAATTTGAACCGATTCGGACCGATAGATTTTGAGAAATCGTAAAAAAACTACAAAAAAAATTTTTTTTAAAGTGGTTTTTTTGGAATAACTTTTAAACGGCATTACCGTTCAATTTCAAAAACTAATCAGCTCTTAACATCAAAAAACCACGTCGATCGCCGCCGGTCCGGTCAAAATCGGTTAATTCTTTCGTGAGTTATCGTTGACGAAAGAAATCCGAAAAAAGCGTTTTTTCGGAATTACTCCGAATTTTTCCACTCTGTCGATATAAACTCAAAAATTTTTTATGAAGCTTAAAAAACTGCGTCGAATGCCGCCAACCGCGTGAAAATCGGTTCATTCATTCAAAAGTTATTGCGATTTGAAAATTAAAAAAATAGTGTTTTATCAAACTTTTGAGCTCGAAGAGCTCAAAAGCATACAGAAGCTATTTTTTTGAGCTCGGAGAGCTCAAAATAATACACAAATTGTATTTAAGAGCTCGAAGAGCTCTAAAACGTCATAAGTGCAATTTCAAGCGTTTAGGTATAGAATTGGCGGGAAGTTGCAGGGATGGCCTTCAGGGTCAACCGTTTTCCTAATTTTTTTAACATAAATCATTTTTATAAAAGTAATATGCATGAATTTTTTTTCACTATAGGCCATATTCTAGATTTTATTTATATTATTTCCATAATTTTTTAATTTGAAATGTAATTATTTTATAAATACCACCAGACATTTTAGTTTTTTTATAGTTATAAGTGTTTTGATTTGACATAGCATAATTATTTACTTATTATATTACAATGCTACTGTATACTTTAAAAACAATTTTTTTTTTTTAAATAATCACAATTTCGCCATCATCGAAAGAAAATCTTAAAATTTAGGGTACATTCAAGTTTAGTCTTCAGTAACTTATGAAAGAGTGAATTAATCGAAAAATCATAAGAATTAATTCCTTCATAGTGTTTGATTTCTTATAGAAATATATCTCTTTTTCTGGTATGTTTGAATGAAAAACAAAATATAAAATTCCAATGCTAAAAAATATTTTTTCTCACGTTGTTCAAACAAAAAATAAAAAATTGCGATTAGTGACCACTAAATCTTAATATTGAAGGCTCAATTGCCATAGGATCATCATTTTAGCACTTTTACACGGAAAAAAGTAAACTGTAAAATTCACTCGGATTCCGATTAATTTTTATAGTTTCAAACAGTACAGCGGACATCGCGGTGGCAAAAATATAAATACTACAGAATTTAGTGTACACTTAAAAAAAAAATTCTTGAGTGGAGTGTAAATTTTCTTGGCTCAAGAAAATATTAAGGAAGATTAAAAATTTCTTGAATGAAGTCAAAGTTTCTTAAGACAAGATAAATTTCTTCTTGCTCCAAAATAACTTTTGTTTTCCTTGAAATTTTCTTGGCGCAAGAAATTTGTTTTTTGTGTGTATGAAGTGTAAAAGCTACAATTTATAATTTAATATCGAAAATAAGTGATTAGTAGCTGTCATTATAATAAATGACGACTCTCTCATCTTAAAAAATTACAGTTTCAAACAGTAAAAATTGCCGTTTCAATATATAGTCCAAACTATGAAGAAAAGGTGAACTCAGATGAGGAGAAGGAGGTCTCACTCCTCCTTAAGTATATACATAGTATAAGGGAGAATTTAACATTTGAAACAATAAAAATTCTACTCTTAAAATATATATTATTTATTCCAGTTTAGTTTTTTCCGTGCAGACAAAATTTCATGATCATTTGAAAATAAGAAAGTTGTCTAATTTTTCGATACACTCTGTAATTTATGCCATTTTTTTAAATATTCTTAATTGATATCACTTTTTTATCTTAAATAAAAATAATATCGATTCATCAGAAGTATACATTGGAAAGTTATCGAAAAATGTGACCATAGATTTCTTCGTTGCATACCTTAGTCCTTTATAAGAAGACTCATTAATGAGATTGCTTAAATTAAAGCAACTTCATAATTAATAAGATGGAATAATTGAGCATATTTAATTTAATGCGTAATACATAATCTTATCAAAAGCGTAAATGACGCCAGTAAAGTAACTCAGTAGCCTCGTTGTACTTACACATATATGAGCGAGTGGTTGGCTTGAGCAGCAACCGCGTCTCTTGATTTAAAAAGTTGGCAAATGAATTTGTTCAATAACCATCAGCAACTCTTATAATTTATGAAATACAAGTTATACTTTCGCTAATTTAACTCTTCCTACGCTTGTTATAATTAGAGTCGTCCAGTGGACTAGTATGTCTCGGTAATCGAGGTGAGTTCGCGCTCATTCAACCGGGAATATTATCCACGATCTGTGCGATGAGTAAGAGAAAGGGGAAGAAGGTGAGGGTGGGCTGCGGGACCAACTGCGAAAGATATTGCAAGGGGTTAAGTCGACAAGAGTAAATGTGGAGCCGAGAAAGCGGATATTGCTTCAGCAGAGGAGCGAATGAGAGAACTGAAAGAGCAGGGTCGAAAGAGTTGGATCAGGGGTGGAGGCGAGTTCCGGTCGGCGACGAGCAAATAATCGAGTTTAATTGCAAAACCGTCGGCATGATTTAATTACACGGCGCAGGGCGCAAGTATATACATATATATGTTATATGTTATATGTATATATTTATACCTACTCTCACGAACATTTATATATTTACCAAGTATGTACATATACTGCACTTACACATAGATATGCATCTGCCGTCAGAGCTATTACAAACTGAAGCAGCAATAAACTGGTTCGAGCATTCTTTCGATAGAGAATACGTGATAATCAAGATCTTTCTACACCCACTGTTTTATTTATTTTTTTTTTTTTTTAATTATATCTGAGATTTTTTATAATCTTACTTTATTTTTCTTTTTATTTATTTGCCCATAATTTAGAGCGCCCCAAATGAATATATTTATTTATGGTAGCCAGCACACTTCGTCATTTAATTACAAGTAAATCAAAATTATTCACGTATAAGAAAATAAAAATGTTGGATGATTCAAGAGTCCACGCTTTATTTAATTTTTAATAGAAAATAAATTGGACCGCCGATTTTTAAAACAAAATTACAAAAGAATAATTTGGCCTCTATAGCTGATTCAAAAAAAAAATTAAAATATTTCATCAAATCATGCATATATATAAAGATATATCGTAAATGAAAAATGAAAAATTAGTGACTCAATTTTAATATCAAATATTTCGCGGCATTCTAAAGAGCATGCGCTAAAACTATTTTTGATAACTAAAGTGATTACAAATAGGACACATACCCTAAAACTAATAAGCATTTTAATCTTTTTTTTTGTTAATCGGTATTTCATTTTATAATAAACAAAATGGAATATTTTTTGAACAATCAGATGTTTTTATGCATTGTATTTTCTTGATATTCATTTACCATTATTATCCTATAACTGTAGCATAATTAAAATTAGAAAAATTTGTTCACAGTAATATATCTCCACATCATATAGTTTGTGCTATTGCTTTCCTTCTTACTCGCTAGTGCTACCTTTTTCACATAACAGACTACTTCTTGTTCGCTTTTACGTATGGTGATTTTTGTTTACTTGTCTAGTTTATTACTAATTTGTAAAAAATAATAAAATTTCTAATTTCTTAGCGTGATAATACAAATAATATTTTAATAACTATTAGTTTTTCGTGACGGCGTTGAAATTCCTCGAATGTCCAAAAATAAAAATTAGTCATTTTCTTATCTATAGTCTATAAAAAAAAAGTTTTGATTACAAATATCTTTTGCTTGGAGTGGTCCGTCAATTCCAAATTTTAATAGCGTGTCTAGTATGCATTTAATTACGCACATTCATAATTTCAAAATCTTTCTGGACAAATTTTTGCTTGGTTCTAATAAATCTTCATATTTTTTTAGTTGTTTTTAGCTTTCAATAAATTTTTAATATAATTATTATTCATTTAATAATTGAAGAGATACTTAAAATAATTTTAACTCACTAATTTCCAAATACATATGATATTGCATAGATCTACACAGTAAAAAATTTTCCGTCATTGCGTCAAAAATTCTCCGTGTCAAATATTTTAGTGTCAAATATCTAACACTTTTTTATGTCAATTTAACATAATACAATTGTGTTATAAGTTCGCATTTTTTCCAACACAAAAAAAGTGTTATCTTATAAAAAAGTAACATTTCAAAAATTTCATTATAAAATGAACATTTAAGTTGTGTTGATTTTACATAAACATGTGTCAGAAACTGCTCTCTACTTTTTTAGGCTAGATAATCGCCGCCATCTGATACATTCTACATCTCTCATATAAACATCGAAAAAATTTTGTTTTACAAAATTTTTTTTTGTTAAAAGTTTATTTTAAAAATACTCAAGTGATTGTTAAAGTAAATGTTTTATTGGTGGAAAGTGATTTGAGTGTATCAAACGTAAATGTCAATTTAATTTAGTGTGAAATGTTTTTAATAAAAATAATTAACCTCCAAAGCCTATATATTTTTTGTTGAATGTTTACTTTCTTCAAAATATATAACAGTTTTTTAATTAATATAATTATTTTACAATATTGTTTAGATGATATTGAAATTGGCAGATATCTATTTTACTATTTTATAATAAAACCGTAAAAAATGTCCTGTTGCTACAATGTTTATTTTATCGAATTATTAATTAATCCCTTTATTGATACAAAAGTTCCACATATTTGATAACTTGAATGTTTTTCATTGAAAATAATTGATGTTAAGCATTATCAATCTAGGGAGATCACTTCTTAACATTTTATTGTGTAAATATTCGACACTTACAAGTGTCAAAAATTTTCGGATGAACCATGGATTATTTTGACATAAGTTTATGTAACATTTAACACAAAAAAGTGTTATTTTTATAACATAAAACATTTATGTTAAAATGACACAAAATTTATGTTAAATATCTTTTGACACATATTTTTGTGTTAAAAATGACGCAAAATTTTTTACTGTGTAATACGAAGATAAACTGTCTCAATTTTTAATAAATATAGAATTTCATTTACATTTACGTGAATGACCTGACACTAGACAGATCACTAAAGATTTAAAACTAACTTAATAATTGAAAACATTTATCATTAAAAAAAGTATTTAAAAATTGAACTCATTTGAAAACAATCCATCTTCTTGGTAAAATTTCAAATAGTTTTCTCGTGTCACAATGTATATCAAATATACCATGTATAGTTTCAATATAGATCTATCTTAACTCGAACTAAACATTGTTTCGAAGAATATTGCTAGAAACCACGGGAACAAATATAGTAAACTTTTCTTTGTAAATAGAGTGAACTCGTGCACCTAAATTTATAACTAACTTCAACGCTGTGTGTTTATAGTATATAGTGTATACATCTACAAGTGAAGGGTTAGAGTGGACCTTATCTTTAGGGCTTTTTTGTCTGTTACACGACTTGGAGTGGCATAGCAACACGCGAGGACACAAATTCTCACTAAATTGACTTGCTGCAGATGATTCTATACTGATATCACTCTTGAAACGAGCTATACAGTATTCTTGTTGTTTTTACGAGTGATTATACCGTTACCTTCCATTATTTTCTTTGCTGGTGAATTAAAAATTTTTTAAATAGTTGATCGATTTAACTTGCCGGATCCTCTTCTAAAAAGTTGATAAAAGTCTGCTTATAGAAATATTTATTTGAGCGTAATCAGCGAAATTTATTAACATACCTTAGTAGAAATGAAATCGAGTTTTTAGCTAGTAACTGGCTAGAATCGAGTGAAAACTTAATTATTTCTATTAGAGTAGGTGCAAAAAATAAAATGATCTCTAATAGATGATTTTTGAAATGTTAACGGATCTTTGTTCATAAATTATGTACAGTAGCAAAAAAAAAAAAAAACATCAAACCATTGTTGTCTCTGTTAGTGAATGAATTTTCACACGATATTAATAATTATATCAGCGCAGACATTTAAGATATGTAAAACTTCAATATGTACATTAAATTTTCAGCAGATTCAACTTTTGTGTGTCGGAACCGTCAGTGACATTTATATATTCTTTATACAACAGATATCCAAGCAGGTTTTCTGAGAGAATATGCGGGGTCTCCAAGTAACTTCCCGGAAAGAAGCCCAATACCTCTATAATGTACCACGTCTGGAGTTATTTTTAGACATGAAGCCTCTGTGTTATTCTAAACCGTTGAGAATGCCATTTTTTTTAGTATTTTACGAGTTAATAAAGACAATTTTTAAATATATATTATGAAACACCAACAAGTTTACTGAAATTGATTATTTTTTTCAATTACATAATATTTAATGAGACTTGAAAAGTGTCTGGGTAGAATCGTTCACTGAACTGTTGAAAAAATTTATTCAATCGATTGTAAGCGTATTATTTATTTATGTCAACTAATTTTTATTTTATATAAAAGAAATTTATTTACTGTCATCTCTTTTTTATTCAAAAAGAACTATTTTCAGTGCAATTTACAATAAATACTATTCTATATTACATAACTGAGAGTTTTGACTCATGTAAAGATTTAGATTCAAATCATCAAGTCGCCTATTAAAACGCCTTAATACACACTAAATGTCAAACAATTTATATGAGTGTTAAATATTCAATAAAAGTATTCCGAATTCCCTGTTTAAACGCCAATTTAAAATTTTATATGTTTCCGAGTCTCTGTTTACATTTTTACGACTCTGTTCTATGGCTTTATTAGTAGCCTTGAAGAGCCATAAATTTTTTAATTTATTGGACCGAACTGTTCAATAGACAGATTTTTTGGAGTACAATTATACAGCTGTCTCGTAATATTGGTAAAAAATATTTTATTAGCTATCTTAAGTACTTAAGTAGTTTATTCATAAGTCGATGTTGAATAATTGGTCGCGAAAATGTGTATCACAACACAGAATTTATATCTTTAATATCGGTTGTTTAAATTGAGGTACTTAGATTTAAAGTTATTTAAGTATCCAGCCAGGTGTATTGATTACTTGTATTTTATGAGCCAATTAATCGGGAGAAAGATCAGATTAATGGTCCCTAAAGCATAATAACTGTATGCATATTTTCGGTGTTCGAAAAAACATCACGTTGAGTGTAAATTTTGAAATCAACAGTGTAATTAAAGAATTATAAATAGAAAATAATATGATCTTAATACTATTTATAACAAAATTATTAATTTTAAGTAATAATTGAAGAAAATATTATTATAATAATTCAAAGCTCGAATGTTGACAAATTCAAAAAATAAATATAGCTAAAGTTTTTGAAGAAAATTGTGAAAATGACTACTTTTTAAATTGTACAAAAAAAATTTGCTTGAATCTACACGGAAAGAACAAGATGACACTGGATATCATCCCAGATTATACTCAGTGATATCTCATCATAATCTAGATTATACTCATTGTAATTTGGATTATGCTAGTTACTATCTGAAATTTTTTTTCACTCAGTATAATCTGGGATGATATCCAGTGTTATCTTGCTCTTTCCGTGTATTTGATCAAAAAATTTTTTTCTCATTCAATTTTCTCAAAACAATTTATGATTTTGACACAGAAAAATATCAAATCTTGATTGAAAAAAATTTAATTTAAATTGAAAAATAAAATTTTGAATCAAAACGATAAAAAATTTTCTCTACTGTCGATTCAAAAATTGAACTTTTAGTTATTTTTTCTCGACTCCAAAATTTTTTTGAATCAAGTATAATTATATCAAGTTTAGAATTATTATTTTTGTGTAATAATAAGTTATAAAACCCTGACTTAATATTCATTATTTTTTCTCTTGTGTATCAAAAAATTTTTATGATCAATTAATATGATTTACGACTTGAATTTTTGGCAATGTAACAAAAAAATAAATTGTTAGAGAAAAATAATTTCTTCATTCTTCTATAGAACATCAAAAGTTGTGCCAAAATAATATTAACAGCTATGAATAGCTTTTTAAAAAAATTCCTATAATTCAACTTATTGTGGAGTACAATTAAAAATTAAATTGAAGGTAAATGAGGATATTGATTGTGAGATAATAATTATGAATATCATAAATATTTCACAGCAAAAACTAAAAATAAGATAGAGCGAAAATACATGAATGCTATTCCAGTTAGTGTTGGGGATGGTAAAATGTTGGCAAAGCCGTAGGGAAGGTTGCCACGACGGGATTGCGCGCGTGCGGGCGGGGGTGTGTCAAGTGCGCCTGCACCTCATAAACTTAAACCCTAATTAACCAGCACTACGGCTACTGTTACTGCTTCTGTATATGCGTATGCTTATTGTTTGTACACACAAACGCACTTTGTCGTTCCTTTCTCTCTCTCTCTCTCTCTCTTGCTCTCAAAGTTATCTCACTCTATCTCACTTTGTAAAATTAATACCCCGCAGTATTCTCTATTGGTTGATTTTCTTATTCTTTTACCCAGCATCCAGCACCCAGTACCCAACTAGTACTAGCACCCATGTATTCTCTAGCGAGAGGCACAGGATCTTTATTGCCTAACTTGGCGTAAATTAGTTTCCACCGCGGAAACTCAGACAGCTTTACTTTTTTCGGTGTATACTACGTATATAATATAGTATAGCATGTTGTCCGTATTATATAACCCAAGGCGATTTCAAAGGGATTCAAAACAAGTTCTAAATCAGTTTGATGTTGATGGGATGTGAGAATTATAGGTGTGTAAATTTCTTTTTTTTTCTCTTTAAACATTTCTTGGATCCTGCCTGATGTATCAATAATTCAATTTAAAATACTTTATTTACGGCTTCGTTAAAGTTGAGGTCTCAATTTTGAAATTGTATCCCCAATAAATGAACTATTATGCATTTATGTATTATAATACCAATATTAAATTAGTTTTCTTAATTTTTAAAATTGTAAAAAATTGAATTTTTTAGCTTTTAATAATTTATCTTGAAATCTTAACACTTTTTATGCAAAAAATACTTCATCGTGTAATGCACAACGTAGAAATTTAAAGCTGAAATTTTAAAAGGTCGTTTGAGATTTTTTTAAGTTTAAATATGGACTGTACTCTTGATGATCGAGTAGCTTAAATTGAAGGTAACTTTTGGAATTGAATGCAATAACTTGTCGATCATCTACCTAAAAAGCGAACGTTAAAAATTAAGTCTTTTATTTGGAAAAATTTTAATTTTTATACAATTTTTTAATTATCGTATAAATATTTTACCTCAAGGTTAACTTGGTTCACTCTAAAGTTTAAGACTATGGATAGGTTTAATTAAATACTTTCATCTGTCAGAAAAGTTCGGTCCAGATTTTAGTGTAAATAAGTCTAATTAAATCCTCTGAAATTTTAATAAGTTTATTTGAAAATTATACTTATTAAAATCCAATGCACACTGAGAAAAAAAAATACTTTTATTAAAAAAAATTTTCTTGGTACAAGAATTTATGTTCTTGAAAATTTTTAAGAATATATATTCTTAGCTCAAGAACTTGTTAAGTTGATTGAAGTAATTTTTACTTAATTTAAATAAAGCTATTTTCGTGTTTATCTATTATCCAATGATAAATATTGATGCTCTTCTCTTCAGAAATTAATAATTAATCATCATAGAAAATTTGATCGTCATCGAGTTTCTTGAACCAAGAAATTGTTATTTGAGTAAAAATATTTTTTTTTCTCAGTGTACTTTTTAAAATAGTTTTTTGTTAAGAATGACAAAAATCTTGTGTAATCCTTGAAAACTAAAACATTGATTTAAAATTTTTATAATACATATATGTCCCAGCTTTTTTTGACATCATCAATGTGCCTACGACGTATTATATAACCTCTATGATCGATGAAGTTTTTAAGTCTTACAACGTCATTTTTACCCTTTGCTTATACAACGAGATAATAATAATACAGTGTATGAATATAATTCTCAAGACAATAATAAACTAAGAAAAGATTAAATGTTAACGTAATAATTTAAGGTTTGTTCCTTTCAGAGCTGACCTTGTTGAATATCCATCTTATTCATATAAGATAAATTTATCATGTAAATTTTGTATGTATGCCAATGTACCTTATATGCATAGTACAACATTATAATACGAGAGAGTGTAGTATATACCAACATCACAATTTTGCTGCGGCGATGTAAACCTGCAGCATACTCACGCATGCTGATATCTCAGGCTCGATGACGCACGCAAAAGCGCGTCGCTTGTATGCACGCTTTGTCTGCAGGCCTGTACCCTATACTGCAAAGTGAACAAAGTTGTTTGCTGTATATTTACGAGAGACATAGAGTCGAGCATCCGCGAGGAAATTCTTTGACACAGGGCCAGCACGCAACGATTATTTATCACACTGATTTCTGGTTGCACGTTAAATCCTACGCAGGCTAGTTTATTCGTATACAGGTCACAGAAAACTCCCTGAATAGAAAATATAAGATAGAAGATAGAAGGTAGATGACAAAGGATAGTCAGTTTGAGTATAAGTAATAATGTATTTATTCTCAATTCGAACCTATTCACTATCCACGCAAACTGAGTGGAATGGTAAACGCGTTGTCAGCCTCAGAGAAAGTCGTCGAGAATCCTGAAATTCAAGGTATCTATTCTATTCTCACTGTAGATGCACTCGAAATGTGTCAGATCTTTACGACCATCCTATTCTTTATTTCTTTATCTTCTCTTACCTCGTACGCAAATAAAACAAGACCTATTTTAAAAGGAATCTTTAGATGAATAAATTAAAATACCGAATAATTCCTCGAGGGTTTATAATTCGTCATGATCTTTAGTCTTTTTTTTTTTTTTAATTTTTTTGTTTTTGTCGTATTTTGTGTAATATTAAACTTATAAATAAAACCAGCAGAACCTGTCCATTATGGACAATAATTAAGTTTGGCTACCCTTTAAAATTATCAAGTACGCTTTTTTCGTATTTTTTCCATCACTTGCCTAAGATTTAACTTATGATTCCAAAATCGGATTTCTTTAATAATATTATCGATAAAATTAATATAGAATATTTCAATCTAGATTTTATTTATTAGGTTTGTCGAATGAAAATAACTGAACTAAGTGATTTTAATGAATTGTTTCATTTTTTAAGAATTATTAGGAGTGAAATTAAAAAAAGTGTATAAGGTACCCGGGGGTAATAAGACCTGTCGGGTAATAAGGCCCAAATGATAGAAATGCTATTTGAAATAACCGCTTTCGCTAAAGACTTCTCTAGTCGAAGCGTCTAGCATAGAAATGTCGCTACAAGTTTATAGAGTCCCGATAAAACGTTCCTTGTCTTCTATATTTCATCATCCGTCATATGCTAAAGTAGCGCAGAAGAATTCCTAAAAAACGATTTGAGTAAATGGTAAACATTTTTTATAATCTTATATTTAATAATTTTTAATTATTGTTCGAATTTTTATCAACATCTTAAAAAGTATTGTTGCTCAATTTAAGTGATGATTGATCTCTAATACCAATTTTATCAAGTATAGTATAACTATTTCCAGTATATAACCCGCAGGCCTTATTACCCTACCGTAGTAAAATAAGGCCTATTCGCAAGGTTTTTGAAAAAATTTAATTTTGTGTTTGTTTATGGTGAAAATTACCATTACTCCATTAATTTAAAAATTAATGAAACATTGCAATAATTAAATGCAATATTTTCGATTTTTTTCAAAATCTGCTTTAGCTAGGCCTTACTACCCGCCAGTACCTTATATTTTAATCAATTAGAACATCAGAACAATGAAGTTTAAGAAATAAGTCAGAATAATTAAATAAAAATCGATTAAATTAGTAATATCATTTTTTTTTTAGAATCGGCCTTATGTATAATCATAGCTTGATTAAAAAAAAAGTCTTAAAATTTAAAAACAATGATTAAGTAATTTGTCATTAAAAATACATTTTTCAATAAATGATATTCGAGATATATAGAGATTGAAAAGTCGCGCAATCGCATTGAATATCGGGTAGTAAGACAGGATTATAGTTTTATAAACGTGCAAATTCAGTCATGCTTGTTAGACTGTTTTAAAAAGTAAAAAAGTGTCTACATGACATCTATATACAGGTATGGTCTACTTATTACAAAAAAATATTTATTTGCTGACATGCATTAATATATATAAATATAAAACTCAAAGTCAGCACAATTATTATAAAAAGTAATCACTATAAATCAGTTATTGATCATGCAATTTCAATAGAAGTTAAAACCGGCGCAACTGGATCTCTCAGGCAGCATGGCCGTCATCTGATCTTTACCATCTCTCTTTACCTTCATCCCGTTTATTATCTCAGTACAATCTTCATAGGTTACTTAAATGATCGAGTATTGGCTGTATCACTTTAATTGCCACATTATCTATAATTAATATAATAACATTTGTAGTGAATAAATCATAAAAACCATTATATTCACTGTTGGAATCAGCACGACTGTTATAGATATCACAATTCGCCGACGTTAGATCGCGGGTGGCGCTGAGATGAGCGTGCGCGCCAACCGCGCTGAATTTAACCACACTATAAAATCAACATGGCGCCCGGTAACCTTCGGGTAAACTCGATTAAGTTCGGGCCTGGTGTGTTTTGTTTAAGCTCCACACATGCGATGCCATCCCAAAGAAAACCGGTCGATGCCAAACGAAGTATTAACTCGAACCCCAGGCGCACGAGAATTGTTGCGCCGTTTACTTCTGAGCAATATCGAGGTGGGAGATGCTAACTTAATATGGCTGCGCTGACGTTGTTCACAAGTTTCAAAGTCTATCAAAAATAACATTTTCTGTAAATCATAACTCGTGTTAGAATTAATTGTAATTAAGCTCAGATCCTCAAAAATTTTTCTATTAATTGCAATAACCTCAGTGTCTTGATTTTATAAACATAACTCACATTTTGCGGCAAACTCATGCGCCGTATCGTTGCCATCTTATGTACTCACGCGCACATGTGTATGTGAAGCACGTGACTTATATTGTGCGTGAGAGAATTCGTGTATCGTCGACGTCGGATTAAATATATTTTTTTGGGATTCTACAACATTTTTTGGATAAACTCTTCTCTTCTTTTTGTTATCTTTCATATCTTTTATAATTGCTTCGAGGGATGAAAAAAATAAATCTTTTTTTTTTGTTTTTTTAACATTTAGTCTATTGCCGTCAGTGTTAATCTTTTTTATATATTTTTATCTCTTTCGACGCGTGCATCAAATATTGATGAAAGAGCATCAGGTGAAAAAGATTTTTTTCATCAAAATTCACACGATGGCTTCACCTAAATTTTATCGGTGCGTAAATCATCCGAAGTACTGCTCGAAATATTGTTTGACCACTTTTATGACTCTTATATAGTTTTTTTGAAATGATTTATGAATTTTTATTATTTCAGAATTTTTTTTATGTTTTATTTGTAATGAATTTTCGATTATCGTTTTTTTAATGAAAAATAAATTATTATCTTTTATTTATATTGTAATTAATTTATAATTATAATGAATAAATAACTAACGATATTTATCTCAATAAAATTATAAACGAATGAAATGATTAGCGGTAATATTATTGATATGAGAAAAGTAGTTAGCAATAAACGACGATTAAGAAATAAGCTATCAGTTATAAACGATATGTCTTTGAAATGGAATCATGAAGCATGTTATTATGGATGTAATTTTCTGAATTGTTTAATTTTATTAATTCATACCAAAGTATTAGCATGAGACTGAAGTATATATGATTGCTGAGTGAAGCTTTCTCAATTTCTTGAATTAAATTCTGCTTAGAGAGCAATAAGGGTAATATAATTTACTTATAGTCTTGTGGTGTTTAGTTTGTGTAAGTGTTAGTTCGCGTGTAGTTAGACAATGTGGTTTACTTGACTTGACCACGAGAGCAAATAATTATTTTACTCGCTTAAGATGTTTAACTATCAAATGAATTACGTGTTTTAAGAACATTATGTTTCACTATTGATAAGTTATTATAAATTATAATGACAATTATAATGAAGTTTTTTAATAATACCCCGCCTATACTTTTTATTAAAAGTTTCTTTAGAGTAATTTTAGTTTTATTTACGATCCTTTTATATTTTGTTTAAGTGAAAATAAATCGCTGCGAAATTGAAATATTATGATTTTATCTTGAATCTTGAAGATCTCTGTTTATTCATAAAAAAGAAATCACACTCAACAGTTAATTTTTATGTCTATCGATTTTTATAAATTTCATAAAATTTGAAGTAAAATAAAAATTTTATTGTAACAATGATATGTAGCCTCTGTTATAATTTATAAATTAAATTCATGCTAATTGATAATTTTTTATTTTACATCCTTTTTAATAAGTTTACTTGTATTTACTAAATTAGAGCGATTAATTATTTGTCTGATAAAGCGATATACCGTCGGATAGTATCAGTTATTTTTAAAATAACTTCAAGGGTCTGTTTAAAATTTTTATAACTAATAAAATTAATTTTTCTTTACTAAATAAAAATTCGCAAAAAGTAAAAGATAAACTTGATTCTAAAGAAAAGTCTTTTAAATAAAAAATGTTTCCTAGCTTAAGACTTTTTCTACTTGATTAAAGATGAAGAAATTCTTCAAAATCATTTTTCTTGTCAAAGTTACTTTATTATGGTCTTAAAGCTTTTTGTAAAAATAAACTTGATAAAAAATTTTTAGAGGCAGTTTAAAATTTTTAAATACTTACAGAACCATAAAAAAAAATTTTTTTTCCATTAATTCATTATTTTACTTGTGATGTACATCACGTTTGAAGGTCATTCAAAATGTTTTTAATTTTCAAGTAATAATTATTTTATTTGTTAAAAATTGACTTTAATTAAATCGATAAATTAACATCGTAATAAAGATGGAAAGAGTTGCGATAAAGAAACTTATCAATTGTCAGGGTAATATAACTCGTAAATATGTAATCACGAATAGTAATCTGTACGTTAACAAGTTATTTTTTAGTATTATATTAACACAGATGGTATTTAGCAATAAATCAATATGTAATGAAGACATAGACATTTTAAAAGAACATAAACGTCAACCATGACAAGATATTAATTTAAAATAGTCGATTTAAATTACACCTTAAATAAATCGATTAATCGTCGGCAAGACATTTTTCATATTCGCATTTTAATATTTATTTTCACGAGGAATCAACAAGCCATGAGTGCACCATAAGTTGTCAAGATTTATCTGTAGATTATGTTTCTCTCGTTGAAATTACAGTACAACTGCATCACACTTCTCTTTCCTTGTATATGTGTATGTATATATGTCTATGTGTGTGTATGTATACATACGAACTGTATGAGATGAGAATACTTCTATTTTCATCTCATTACCCGTATGACTTGCTCGTATCTCATGGCGGGTGGACTGTTTTTAAAATTACACCGGCCTGGGTGATACTTTACTTTACCTTTCTCTTTTTTTATACTTTTCACTCGAATAGATAGACTACGCTTGTTTTACAGTATTTTACAGTAAGTACTCTTATATTGCATGCGTATGCTTACCCAGTAAAACTACATTAAGAATTACAGTAAGTACGTTAATGTCTTTGTTTACATAAAAGATTTATTAGTACAATGTGATGAAAATTATAAATATTAATAAAAAGATGGAAGATATTGAGAAAATTTATTGCTCTACTCCGTAAACGGTTCAGTTAAGGTTAATATGGTTTAGTTATAACTTATAACAAAGCAGTGCCGTCTCTTTACTATGAAAAAGTATATGTTTTCCGTGAGAAATCTTTATTGTTTTCAAATTAATGTTCACATGAATAATCTTTTTTGTTAAACGGAATATAAACTATTAAATAATATTTATCCGTAAGAAAACATTTTCTTAATACTTTTAAGTTTGATTTTTAATTTAAGAATAGTTGAATAGAACAATATTCTTTCTTAAACCAATAGTTATTTATTTTTCGATTTGAATGAAATGAGAAAAAAATTAACGATTTAAGAGAAAAATTTTTAGATCAAGTAAAATTTATTGAAACTGAAAAAAAAATCTTTACGACAAAAACAAAAAAAAAAGTTCTCTTGAACTAAACAAGTTTTTACGAATCAAGGGAGAGTTTTTGAAATAAAAAAATAAAATGTTTTTGAAGAAAAATTTTTTGATGCTGAGAGAACCATTTTTTCTGTATAAAATTCTCTTCATTGTTCGAATAATTTTTTATCAGAAAGAGGAATTTTGCAGTAATTTGAACAATCAACTAGGTAGTGAGGAGTAAAAAAAGAAATAAATGATTAGATCAAATCAGTCTTACATAGAACTAAAAAGAAAAAAAAAGAATAGTCGTATAAAAACAAAGGTTAAGATAGCAAGTAAAGGGGAAAAAGAACTATTAAAAAAAATAGAGGGAATTTGAGAGATAACAATAGGGTACTTTTCTTTTCAAGTTACTACCGAAGGACTGAGAAATCAATTTAGGAAATCGTTTAGGATAACTGGATAACGACACGTCGTATATACAGTCAATCGATTTTTCTTGAATTCCCGAGTCTGAAATTGAAAGTTTTCAAGATAGTAGTGCACTTTTTGGTAACTTTTTCCCCCAAGTTTCATATAAGTATAATAACGCAAAGCTTAGAGATAGGTTATATTTGGAATTCGAAGTAGACTCTCAAGGACAAGAGCGTATACGGAGACTAAAATGAAACCCACATGATAAATTCTTCAGACGTGATCAAACAAATAAATAAAAATTTACATTATATTTTCATTATATCAAACAGTATATATCTTTTTCTGGTTAAAAGATTATTTTTCGTTGGTTAAAACATTTTTTAAAAGTTAAAATTTTTATTTACTTCGTCGCTCTCTGAGCGTATTTCTTCTCAAGACAAAAATTTTCAATAAAATCTTGTAACCGATCGACATTATACACTCCTCTGAGCATTTTGTATCCTTGACAATATATTTCATTGGATATCACACTAAAAAATAAAAACAAACTGGCAAAAGGAATAGTGACCGGATGTGTGCTATTTGCGGTGTATACGTTTAAATGACGAGCTCGGGCTTGGAATATCCGATACAAAATACACATGAGAGAATGAATGAGAATGAGAATATCTTAACAGCAACACTAAGGAGGAAAAGGATCAATAGAGAGAAGAAGAATCTTCGGACTGTGTGCTCGAGAGCATTGAGTTGTAAAAGCGTTCAACCTCGGCACCCGGCGGCATGGTGCTTATGTAAAAGCGACTACACGTGATGAGTGGATGCTGTTTCAGCATTCTTCTTTAACTCTTTGCCGCGCTTTTACACTTCTGCAAGCATCACTTCGATTAAAATTATTATTAAAGTAAAGTTATCTGTTGTAGCAGTAGTTCAATAGTCCCCATCGAAATAAACCTCCGCCGGTGTTTGATATTACCTTTTATTTTTATTTTCATTATTTATAGGCTCTTGTTTTTTTTTTTTTTTTTTTTTTTTTTTTTTTTTTTATTGAATTGAGAAATAAAAGTAATATTTTAATTTATTTCTATAAAATAACTAAATTGTCAACTTTTTAACTGATGTTTTCATTAGATTTCATCAAATGTAATTGTCAATCAGGTGAATTATTGCTCAAGAGCAACCAACGTGTACTTAGGCAATGACTATTTTTGGAATATCTTTTTTTTTTAGGTTATAATAAAACGATTATTCTTCAGAATTGACATGTGCGTTCAGTTAATTTCATGAATAAACATTAATTTTTTTCTTAACCATACGCAACTTCATACTTATACATTGAGTCGCTGATGAAAAGAAATAATTAGATTCGAGAGACAAAATTTTGAACCGAGATTATTTTTCAGAATCTTCTTTATCTTCAATCAAGTAGAAAAAGTTTTAAACTAAGTACAATTTGTTAGAATTATCAAAAATCTTGCGCATATTATACATTACAATAAGAAAAACTTAAAAATACGATATATAACTTTAACAATTCAATTAGTTACAAAAATTTCTGATCTACCACAAGAATTTCTTAGTTCGAGAATTTTTCTACTTGATTTATCATGATTTCATTCTTAAAAGTGCTTTTTTTGGATTCAGAAAATTCTTAAATTGCGAAATCTATGCTCTTTATTCTCGAGTTTTATTTTTCTAATTTGCGATTGAATTTTTTGAATTAAGAAACCTGAATATTTCGAAACAAGAGTAAAATGTTAATAAAAAAAAATTTTTTTTTGAATCAAGTATTTTTTTTTGTAACAATAATGTTTAAAACTGTATCTATTAGCTGAACTTGATAGCAAAGGTGAAGAATGAACTGTAAAAAGTAATTTCGAACTATTTATTTATGTAATTGGTGGTGAGTATCGGGTAGGAGTTTATTATTGCAATCAGCCCTTGCTGTGTGCTTGTATGGTCATGTATACGAATGTCGTTTATTCGACATGTTAGCTGTATTGGGCGATTGGTTGGTTGGTAAAAATATAAGTATGCGAGAACGAAGGACAGATTACAAGGAGAGAGAATGAACCGGTTATGGGCGAGGCCCTTTACTTCTTCTTCTTCTTCTTCGTCTTCTGTTTCTTAAACTTATTTTCTTCCTGATCTTTTTGGTTTTTTTATCGGTATACCCGGTACCCGGTGCATTCGGGACGGACACAGTGGTGCTGGTTGAGCAGACTTTTTTTTCTCTTCAAGGAGAGAGGGATGTATTCCAAGTATGGTGGCAAAGAGCATGGTAGGACATCGAAAGAACGGAAGAAACGAACGAGAGATTACAGTAGAAGGGAGAGGAAGAATATATATATATAAATGTATGTATGTACGTCTGTGTGTAAGAGTACAACGAAAAGATAGACGGTCACAGCGGACATAGAAAGAGAAAGATACCCCGAGAATGGGATGAGGAATTCTCGTTGGCTTTGCTTCGATGTCTTTATACGCGCAGAGCTCTTGTACACCGCGGGACATATATCTGTCTTGGGAGAGCGAGGCGCGCCGCCAAAAAATCAGATCGAGTGTAAAAATCGCATAAACTCGTCCTACAAAGCTTGAGAGCTATGTTCAACCGTGGCTTGGCTCAGTTTCTTTACTATCTTCTTCTTCGTCTTCGTCTTCGTCTTCTTCTTCTTCGTTTACTTCTGTACTTTATCCTTTTTTAAATTTTTTTATTGTTTAATCCCGTGCTTTTTTTCCACCTTTACTTTTTCTTTTATTTTCTTTTTCATCAATTTTTGTAACTGATGCGTTTTTTTGCTCCGTTATCTTTTTTTCGCGCACTCTCCACACCATCATGTATGACTCCACCTAACAAAAATGAAGAGAGGCCGATCACCTCCCATATCTTTTCTCATTTTGCTTGTTGGCCGGTTTTGTATATTCTCCTCCTTTAGGATGTAGTGGCTGGACGCTGGCTGGGACTTAAAAAAAGGTTGCTAAAGTTATGTTGTTCAACTGCTCTTATGAAGGATCCTGCGGTCTCTATCGAATGTGTCTCCATAAGTTTTTTTTCTCTCTTTCGCAGTAGGTTGCTTAAAGGAAAGAAAACCAGCATGCAACAAATAATATTTCGTGGAAGGAACGTCAAGTAAGGCATTAAAGATTAATATCTACTGGGTACATGTCCTGTATTATAAAACTTATGCTCTGTACCCACCCGATGCTCCCTAATGCATTAATGAAGTGATTGGTATTAATAAGTCTATAATTCAATTTTTAAACTTTATCACTTTTAATCCTTCAAAAATTAACCATCTACCCACCAGGCTTCTTATTTTCTCTACCATTTTCATTCTCAGCTTTGTTAAACTTTTATTTATTGCAAATAACGTTGTCCAAAAAATTTTCAAAGATTAATAATCCCATCAAATACTTTTTATGTATCTACCCAGCAGAGAGTATTGCATGATGAAAACGTTTTAATTTTTTTTATATATCCAAAAATAATTACCGAATAAATAGTTGGTGCAATAACCAACCAGCCAGTTATTAACGATCTCCAAGCACGAAGCTTATTCAAGATATTAAAAAAACAATAATGATAATAGTTGTCGAGAAATGCGTTGACAAGAGAAATGAAGAGCAAGATGATCGTGCGTGTAGCATCAGTGTGGTACTAATGTGCTAAGGAAAACCCAATAACAGCTCATATGCTCCCAACTTCATAACTTTTATATCTCGTGTTAGTGTATAGATATAAAAATTATATTTTACAGGGAAGCATGTACGATCTCAAATGGTTGCAACGTGACGTGGTAACCAAGGCGTGTATGTCGAGAAATGTCACCGCCGTTTGTTATTAAAATCATTACATCCGTCTCGTTATTTTCCATCAACTTGTCATACAACCATTTATCCGGGTTTATCATTTAAGAGAAAATCTTGTTAGTTAGAAATTTATTAACTGGGCAATTATTAATTATAACTGAAAATAGCATTAGTTTCAACTGAGATAAGTATCTTTGTAATTTTTTTTTAGTCGCGCCATCACTTTCGTTTAAATTAATCCATAAAAATAAACTTAATCGTAGATAACTATCTTTTATATTGATTCAATTTAATATTTACAAACATTACTACTCGAATGTGTTTCAACACACTGCTATATTTTTTTTAATACATGTAAAGTTAATTTAAGATAAAATCCTGCGATAAGGATTAATTTTTTTTTAATAATTATCTCTTCGTAGATTGATCAATTTTAGTTTCCTGAAAAAAAATCATAAAAAATAAAATAAAAAACGGTTTATTACTCATTGTTTATTTACCGATTGAATTAATTTATCTAAATGTCCTAACTTAACAGACGAGAGTCAATCACTTATTCTCGGATTGTTATCTCAGTAATACAGTCGGCCATGATGGAAATCGAAACATGTCCGATTATACTTGGATGTTAACTTTCCATACTCTTATTCTTGATGGTTTTTTCATTTATTTTTTTATTCTCACAAACGAACCGTATTTACAACAAACCCAATCGAATCGGTGACCACTGCAATGTTGATGTGAACGGAGGGAGCACTGGGAGCAAGCTGTACCAACCTCTCCTTGAATAAAGAGTACACCAGCAGAAGCCACAGTAGTTGTTGCGAAGTACCTCCTAACGAGCTCGCTTTGTTTTGTAGCACATGTGTGCATGTGCATTCTGTCTTCGCACACTGTCTTTATACGTGAGTACTATGCGCAAGCTTTATATACATGGATGCGATCGATGTATAGAAAACGTATATGTACAGGGTGTTCCAAAAAATGATGCTCATGTCTCTGTTTCTTTATAAAAAACTTACATTCATTTTAAAAATAAGGAAATGTTGAACACAATTAAAATTTGATAAATAATTGTTGGCAATTTAATAACGATTGGTGAGGGCTAAAATTGGGCTCTCTATGCTATCTTGGCGCATTAATTTCGCCAGTCAGTACGATGCGACCAGGTGTATTTAAACAATGCGTCTTATCAGTGGATCTCATGACTGTGTGCTGAATAAGAGAAGAGAGATGAGTCGAATATAGAATATACGAAATAAAGTGTATAAGTCATAAAATAAATACTGCTGTTAAAGGAAGTGGATTTTCGAAATTGGTTGAAAGTTCAATTGATAAAAAAATGAACAGAGAATTTTAAAAAGGAATAAATTTTAACAAGAAAATACGATAAATTGGCATGAAGCGGAGAAAAAAGGAGTACGTAGATGTGGGCGACACCCGGTATACTCAGCTTTAAGGGGTATGTTCCATCTATAGATAGTGGACAGAGAGACCGGTTCCATACATGGCTCCCGAAGGCTTCTTCTTCTTCTTGTGCTAAGTCCGCCAGAGACAAGCATCAGCTGCTGTTTTCTCGCTAATGAGATGGAATTGGACGTAGCCGAGATTTTTCTAAAGACTCGTCGCGTGGTCCCTTTACTGCGGATACTCATAGCCATAGTTTGCCGACGGTACTCACCAGAACGATTCAGAATATCAGGGCCTGAGACTCTCTCTAAGATCGGGTTCTAGTTCGCGACATTCTCGCGCGCATACGGCGGCGCTCTTTGAAACGAATCATTTAATTGCGTCCCATTAGCTCCGGCTGACTGATGCCGCCTTATTCCTCTTCTTTCGTCGAGTTGCCAACTTCTTTCTCGTCATTTGTGTTCACCTCTCGTCTCTTTTCTTCATCGTCATCCGGTCCTCAGGCATCACCATCAGATGTTATGTATATCCCTTACCTCTTCTCAAACTTTTTCTCACTGATGAATAGCGAACCGACTTGGTAGCAATGTTGATGCCACCAGACTAAGATCGCGAATCGGCAAATCAACATTTAAAGAAAGAATACGAATTGACGCCGACATGATGGCGAGACAGTTCAGATCCGTCCTACAACTTTTTTCCAACTGGTTCAAGTTTCCAAAAGACTTGATGCCTTTCTTTTGTCGAGCCTTTGGTCACTGCACCCTTCCTTAACCTCCTTTCTCTCCTCCTACGGGAACAACCATGCTCACAGTCTTTGGTATTTTCTTCCAATGCACCTGTCGGCAAATTTACCCAAGCCAAATTCTGTATGAGATCACTTAGGGGCTTATGTCTACGATCTGTCCTGTTTTTGATCAGCCAGCCTCGAATCGGCAATTTTTTTTTTTTTTTTTTCGAGGCTATGATAAAGAAACCCGATTGCATTATATACAAAACCTTTTGTATTTTTGATTAAACAATCTTTCTAACGAAAATCATTTTACTTATGCTTCGTTTACTTTCACTTTTAATCTTATAATCATTAATTACTTTGTGTTTTTATTTTATTAATTATCTAACCACGTTTTATGTATTTCTGTTCTAGGTAAGAGCTTTTCATAATCTCAACTGCTACATTAATGCCGAGGTACATGTATCGTGTCAACGAGTGAGTAAGTTTTGACACAATTATTACGAGAACAAATCGAGTAATATGCTGGTTATAAGATGTATTAAGGTTAAAGATTATTTTTGCTACTACTTTCTTCATATATTTTTAAAAACCAATCATTTAAATTCAGTCTGTTATTCGAGTTAATCAAATTAAATCGAGTTAATCAAGTAATCTAAAGATTTATTTTTAGTTCCATATAATTTAGATATATCAATATTGTTAAAAATAATTAAAAATTAGACTTTTTTATGTCAAGTTGGCATGCAAACAAAGTTAAAGAGTTACTACTGATCACATACATTACATTGTTTCGATTCTTACAACAATTATCTATTATCACGATTCTTGCATATATGTCTCTTATCGAATTTGATGTATATCAAGTAATTTCATTTGTTCAATTTTTCTTAAGAAAAATTATATAGATATTTGTAAGTTTTAAAAGAACAAGTCGGTTAAAAAATCTGATCAAATTTATAGTTATTGATTTAAATTTTAGAATGGTGCTTAATTACTCGATCTATTGCTTTGCAAGTGAAAACTTTGGACTAACTTTCACCGCCTAGCTAAACTTGCGAAACTATTAACTATGATTAATTTCATTAAAATTTGACGAATATAAAGAAAAGTTATAAATTTTACAAAAATTGCTGTAACTGCACTGTAAATCCAAGTGTTTTAACAAAAGACACGTAAAGTGTTTTGTTCCTATCTTGAAGCATTGTAGTCACTTTTAAAACACTTCCACGTGTCTTAATTTCCTATGTTAAATGTCCATTTGTAGTCACTTTTAAAACACTTGGATTTATAGTGTGATAATTTGAAATATATGAAAAATCGTTTATTCTATGATAAAAACAAGAAATTTTTTTTTTTGGAAAATTCTTTTTGAATTCTTCTTGAATGAAATTAAAGAAAATATCGTTTGTTATCATTTTTTATAAACAAGAAAAGTTTAATATATTTTTGTGAAGAAGCAATGAATTTGTTAATTTCTTCTCTATAATTATCAGTCAAAAACTAATAAAATAAAAAATTCTAAGGACTCATCAAAGATCTCCAACTCAAAGGAATGATCTTGCGAATCAACAAATCAAAGTGAGCAGTTGAAAAATTGTAAAGCAATACTTAACTAGGGTTAGGAAGAGCTTCAATTTAATCGATTTCGTAAATCGATAAAACAGAAACAGCCAGTTAGTAACTTGAAGACAGAGTTATGGAATATTCTAAAGACCAATGTGAACCTGAGCGTAAGATGCATTGACCAGGAATCGAAGAGAGCAAGAGCAGCAGTAATATCAGTAGAGCCAAGAATTCTATTTCTAAGACACATATAATAGGAAAAAACGGAAGAGCGTTTATACACCTCTGCATCAGCTGGTGATGTTGCTGCTGCTTCTGCTGGTAGTTGGAACCACCGTGACGGCTGCTAGTGAAGATTTACGATCCTTCGGCTATTACGGCAGTTTCATCGAGATGCTCTCATGCGCCAACGTATATACAGGATCACATCGCCAATGGGATCACATTGGCTGCAGTACGTGGGCCTCGCTTATATACTATCGAAAGAGATAGGTGGATCGTCGATACAGCGCTGAAAGTCGTGCTGTGGTTTCGCTCACGCTGCATGAGTTCCGTGATGCTGATGTTTTAAGCACGATACATGCCCTTCTTGGTCTTCGGCTCTGTCAAAGTCATTCAACATTTTTTTCGTTAAGTAATATATATCTAAAAATTTACCGAGTTCAACATAAAATAAAGCATTCACTGAGCTCTGTACTCTCCACAGAGAGTTCAATTTAATTGTGTTATTAAAAAAATAATCCTGGGATATTGTCCATAAATATTGCTAATGCTGCATCGATATCTCGGCTTCAAGCTTCCAAGAAAATAACAGAAAGATGTCAAATTGGTTAGCGATTGAAACAATGAAATAAAACAGACCAATAATTATAAATAATGATGTGATACGTGATTATAAATATTATTAATAAAAAGATTTAAGATAAAGAGAGCCGATGTATCGATTAAAGACTCAATCTGTGGGTCATCCACCCAGCAGACTCCTTCTGGGTTTTTTTCACTCGACCAAATCCCGAGCAGTAATAGAGTCATTTGAAAGGGTACTAACCAGCACTGCCCTCGTATTTAATTAATGCTCCCGCGTGCGAGACTCTTAGAGAGATATCCCTTTAGTGGTGTGTAATATAAATAATAATAATTTGCGCAAAAAATCCCGGAACATCCCTCGATGATTATCTGCTCGTAAATTTAGGCATAAAGATATCGGGAGTAAATTTTAAGAAGAAAAAAGAATTAGTGCTGTTCTTGGAGAGAAGAGAACAAATCTTGTTATCCTTTTCTTTTTCCTTTTTTGTTTTATTTTGTTTTGTTTTGGTATATATACTTGCTAGTGTGTCAGACTGGGCATTGCGATGTAGACGGAGAAGAAGTAGGGGGTAACGGGCCAATCACGCACCGGCTACTAATTTGCTGGTTTAAACAGCTGCCGTTCTACCGCCTTCATGCGCAAAACCCACTTTATAAGGTCTTGAGAAACTCGCGTTCATCCCAATCGGATTTGATTCTAAGCGGCCTCACGCTGGGACTCTTACAGAAAGCTGAGAAGATGAACTTTTTTATCTCCTCACTCTTCATACTTTTATTCCCTTTAGCACGCACGTAAAGATACGTTGCCCTCTAAACGTTTTTTTAGCTCCCCTGCCACCCGCCATTTCTTCTTTGCCCGCCGTTTCTATCATTACTCTCTTTTGTATACTCCTCTTTATCTAACCCTCTCTGTTGTTCCTGTTGCCGTTGCTGACGTCGATGTTGCTGTTTCTTCTTCTTCTTGCCGCTCCTCTGTTTCATCTACTCTTCTTACCCGCGGCGGACAAAACATTTCTTAATTGGGTTTCGGGTTTGGAGACGTCCGACCGCTCTTTTCGAGAGATCTTCCAGTCATCGATTATTCAGTTATTTTCTTCTTGTCTTTCTCTTCTTTTTCTCTCTTTTTACTACATAAGATATATCGCAAATGCTTCAGGCATATCTGCATTTAATTTTATCATATATATAAGTATATAAGCTTCATTGTATTATATTTTAGCTTTAAGATACAAAGTTCAATAGATATTAAAGTTGGTTGCTTGATCAACCGTGCGAAGTCATTCTATGTAACCCTAATAACCAAGATCCGAGGGTGAGTCTTGCAAGCTAGGAAATTTAATAGTTCTTCCGGTGATGCTAGTAATGGAGGGTTGTTAGTGGTATATGAATATCATTGTGCTACCTTGTTGACGATTATTTGATACTTCTTGCATTGTAAATTATAAGTCAATGACCATTGAAACCAGTTGTTACGAAGGCTCTCAATGCTACTCTCGGCTTTCATACACTATGTAATCATGAAAATTACAATCTGTTTCATGCAGAACAAAATTAAAAGCGTTTAGCTTCTACTGAAGATGCGGTTAAGCTCTTATACTTCGTAAAAAAATTTTTATGCATTAAAAAATTTTATCTTCTTTTCAGCACTTCATTTATTAAAAGAATCATTCGATACTTTTTACTCAGTTTTGTTTTTTTATTTTTCGCTACAAAATGAATGAAAATGTGTGGTGAGGAGCCATTTTACCAAGTAAGGACTTAAAGTCTTCATAATTGTTACGCAAGATAGAAAAAAGTTTATAAATATAATTAATTTCCAGAGCAAACAGACAAAAAAATAATCTAATATAATAAATTCCGCTTTTAAATATGAACATTTTCAAGGTAAAATAAGCTGAAAGCTAAATATGGACACGCATAAACATCTGGTAGTTAAAACAAATGTTCATTAAGCTTAAGAGAAGGAAATGTACGTATTTTATTTATAACTGAGGGAGTGGAAAGGCGGCTGCTCAAAAATTTTATTTCTTTCAAAGACTTAGTTATTTTAATTTTTACACTAATTAAGTCATGGTACACTTATTAATGGTAGATTTCTATTAAAGTTAAAAAAAAAGTTCCATTTTTTAACATTGTTTAAATTATTTCTTTGAAATGATAATTTTTAGTTCGAAAAACTTGAAACAAACGAATTTATTAAAACAAATCACTGAGTAAATTATAAACTTCTTGTTGGTAATATTTCTTCTTTTTATTACTGAGTGTTTTATCATTTCCATTATTGCGCACTAAACTATCTTGAAACACTGGAGAATGAACTTTAAAAATTCCTTTTCTCAAGTTGGGTAACTTTAATCTCTTTTTTCTTCATAGAACAAAAATATAACTGGAAAAAATGAAGTAAAATGTCAAACTATGAACTTGGTCACTTAATCAGACTTCCATAAAGTTAGCCATTATGTTTTTGTGTTATTTTTCTTGCTCCCCTGAGAGCGTGAAAGCAACCCTTTGGCGGAAAGTTTATTGGTATTTTCGGGGACTTTGGTGATGTGCTTCTTGCTAGTTAATGTTGTTTCTTAGTAGACAGCCATAGAGTAGTTTCGTAAACCTAAACCTAAATCCCCCTAAACACTCGCGTGGGGCTAATCCAATAATGGCGCCGATCCTACAGCCATTTCGGGAATCGAACGCCAACATCAGTTTATTGGGCTATACATCACTCGGCATCACCCACGAGGGTTCTCACCCTCTATGTTGAATGTCGAGTCATTCTGAACTACATCACCACATCACACATCACACCAGTGCAGCATTTCTATGGTCACGAATATCTCGACCAGTCTCTTTCCTTTAATTACAACAGTTTGTAGTAAAGGAAGGCAATGACGTCGACAACGCCTTGAGGATGAAACCACAAGATATTGAAGTAGCGCGTGCAATCGTTTCTGAGATGGCGACTGAAAGATTTATCACCTTACTTTATGCCGGGTATGGTATAAGGTACTTTATCCCTCAAAGCCCTTTGGTCTGCAATACCACAAGAGACCTACTTCCATTTTAGTTTTTATGGAAACACTTTTTATACAATCTGCTATGTTAGACTTGGAACGTGTGGCGATTGAACGACAAGCCCTGACAAAACTTATTTTAAAGGCCATTATTTCCAATATTTCACATTTTATTGCTACTTTTTCTTACCACCGTAGCATTACATATTATATAACTGTTATTAAGGAGCAAGGAAGCGAAAACCAATTTCAGGAGTGGATTGCTGACTTCAGCATCCTATATTCATACTAACACAGCTAGAATAGTACTCCGATATTCAATGGTATTCAATCGGTGTATGCAAATCATTCCAAATGTTATTCGAGTGATTTACTAACTCTGCGCAATTTGTTTAAGTGTGCCTCGATTCAATTTGGGTTAAGGCACTGAGGGTTGGTTATGTGATACTCCGAAAGTATAGTCCGTGTTTTTTCAAATGCATGGCTGGTCGACAGAAAAAAATAAAAAATTCACAGAAATAAATAAGCTTCCTAGATCCTGATGGGTACACGCACCACCCTTGTGCTATTCTACTTTACTTGAATTTAAATAAAAGTTAAAGGACGGATGGCACAATCCCGGAATGGTATTCACCTTCTAGATCTTGATTTGCCTTGCATGAAGCTTAGGGGATCGAGAATACGGTGGCCAGCGTGCAAGTCTTTTTTTAAACTTTTATATTCGCTTTTTCTCTCTAGATTTTTTTCGTTTACTTTGTCTGTGTAAAGAATCTTGGATTGAGACTAAACGCCAACCCTTCTTCCTCTAGCTTTTTCTTATAGGCTATCACGCTATTGATTTCTTTACTTTCTTCTTAATTTTACTCTTTTATTTACCTACTTGTTTTTAATGGACTATTTTCATTATCCCAGTCCACAAGCACACAGTTTAATCTATTTAAGAATCCAATTAAGTTGAGTCGATCAATACAAATAAAAAAACAGGTGAATATTTTCAACTTTTAATTACCAAAATTGAATTATATGACTTAAATGAGATTATGACTATAGTTGAAGCAAAATTAATCAAAAAATGTAAGAACATAAACTAATAATCTCAGAAATTTTGTTAAGGTTTGAGTATAAAACATAATTAGTAATTATTGTCGATTGTTGAGAAATCAAAAGAAGGTTTCTGTGCAGTAAAAGTTAAAAGACTCTTCTTCGTAATTGGAATGACCCCGTTTAACCACTATAATAGCAAACCCTCGGTTGACCCTTGCCACGACCCTCCGACTCGGTTGGCAACATCGGATCAATCTTAAATTACAACATCAAATTCTTTTATTATTTGTCTCCTTCTGGTTTCTTTTATTTTTTTCATGAAATATATTTATTAAACTCGGCAATCAAATACGTTTATCTGATCCACTAAATTTGATTAACGATAAATATTTTCAGCTAAAAAAAATATATTTGCTGAAATGAAAATAAACATGGAAAATCAACCAGACATATATATTCTATTAATTGAAAGGCTACTATATACGCTTTAAAACTCATTGGTCAAGCGTACAAACGCATGGAGCAAAACAGCATTGGAAAGCTGGTTGGTAGGTAATCACTCCCCGAACACACATTTATTATCGGGAATTTAACAACTTCAACATCGCATAGTAACTACTATAAATATTGACGACTACGATTCTGGAGAACGATCGATGTCACGATATAGGGATGTACTGGATCAGTGGTTGTTGGCTGCACAGTTCATTGGAGTAAGCAAAAAACAAAGAGTTTTCAAGTGTGGTGTAACAACGATCAGGGGTTGAAAATGGAGCTGAGTGAGAGAATCTAGCGCCAAATACACAGACATATACATGTATATTCGAGACAGAGCTATATCTTTCTGGCTCTGGCAGCTCTACTACTGCGACTGCTGCTACGGTGCATGCTATTCTATGGTGGCAGTAACTTCGGAATCCCAGGGCTTAAGCTCAAAGTGCTCGACCGTCCGGGTGCAAGGGCGCTGTCGAGGATCAGAGGGAAACTTCCCGCCACGGCTTAAAAGCTTGGCGGTTGCTCCCTGGTATAGCTCTAAAGGTCCCATACGCCAACTTTTCGCCATGTTAATGGCAACTATATGACCACGCATGGTAAACCAGATTCCAAATACTCCAAGTAAAGATATTAGACAACTGTTTTCCAAAACATTGCATTGAATGTCTAATTCTAGTTGTGAAAATTGGGTTAAAAGCGCAAACGTGTGCTGCTTTGCATTTCTATGTTAATTAAGTTATATTCATGCTACTTCAGTATGAGCCTGCTCTCAGCATGATCATTTAATTTTTCTCGGCTCGACATCTCGACACGTTGAAATCGAGATTACCCAATTCCGGTTTCTTTCTATTCAACAATTCGAAATGTTGGACACGGGTTTAATTATTCATCATAAATTGAGGGTTCTTTTTAAATGAATATATTAATCATTGCATGAATAAAGAATCAATTTAGCTACTTTAAGGAATATCAGTTAAATTCTATAATTTCTTAAGTGCTGATAAAGACATAATAATATTCCAATTTCATAATCATTTAAATTACTTCTGGTACATCAAGATTTTTTCATGTTTTTGGCAATTAAATTAACTCTAATGACTTGAAATTACCACTGACCGCACTTATTTACAACTAACTAATCTTTTTATGCTAGATATTATCTTGTATCAATTTACCAATTTATATAAACGCCTTCTAGTTAGCTTACTGACATTACTTCAAGCTGTCGTTAATTCCAGTGAGATTTCAACGATACTGATTGTTAACTACGCTCTACTTTTGTCTCATATTTTCGCATAATGTTCTTCGTGAGACACCACTTATAGTAAGGTCAACTCAACAGATTAAATTCCAGTTTACTGTACGCCTTTTTGAATCTTATAAATTACAAAATAGCAACTCTCACTTTTATAACTTTTATTTAGAATTTTCTGCATACTTGTGGAAAAAGAATAGATTTATTAGAACTATTCATATCCTGGACCGATTTACTTTGATATTAAACCGAGTTTATCTTTTTTGATCCTTCAAATGTTTAAAGAGATGAACGCAGAAATCAATACTAACGAATAGTATAGCTGCAGATATATTTAGATTGTTTATCTAACTTTGAAGTTTGAAATTAGTTTAAGCAAAACAATATTTCGTCACTAATTCATGTAGCGTATCCTAAATTGCGAATATTTTACGGTAGATAAAACACTTAAAAACACTATAGGGGAAGGTAGCCTAAAGCAGGTACCTCGCCCAAAGTGGGTAGGTGCTGTTTTATAGTGACATTGAGTGCGAATGTCAAAGTATGCATTTGTAGTGATCATGTGAACACTCCTGAGTATTTGAAAGTTCTGATTGGGTGTTCGAGTTTTGACAGAAAGTAACAAAATACAAAATACAAAATAACGAAATTGCTACATTTGTTAAAATTACGAACGGAAAATGTGTCATCGGATGATTCGAACACTATGACACTTATGATAATATTGATGAAACCAGATTATTTTGGTACTATTTAACTCCAAAGGACGATACAAGTTCATACAGTTCCCTTTGTATTTTTGATTTTACAATTGTTTTGAAAAAAAAACATGTACTGGGGCAAAGTGGGTACCTACTTGCGCTGCTCTGATCCAATTCTATATTCATTTTATCATACAATATTATCAAGTAATACGTAAATATAAGAAAAAAGCGGAAATATATTCTTGATTGAAAACTTATTATCAATTTCAATCGAAAAATGCTTATTTTGCTTAAAACTAATGAAATAAAAATAAGATCATTATTTGAATGATTGCAATGCCTAAAAATATTTTTTTTATGTTAGCTAAATACACAATTTTATTATCAAAATTAGTTTTATCATTAGATTCATCCATTTGTAGTGCTTATCCGCTTTGGGCTAAGGGATAGGGCAAAGCGAGTTTTTAAACAGTTTTTATTTTTCGTTGATAAAAAATTCTTAGGCCTAAACTAAGACAATATTCCTATCTAATATTGAAGTTCGATCACTACTATGTCGGATAGAATAATACTCGTTAGTAAGTCGAAGATAAACTAAAACTTCTAGACCTTATTCGTTAGCTTACCAGCTTTAGGCCACCCTCCCCTATCTTCAAAAAAAAAAAATGATGAATTTTACAAAAAGTATCTCTTCAAAAATCAATCTCATTAATAACATGTTTTTTATGACAACTGAATTTAAAATACTTCAATCATTTCGTTGTTCCATTGCTTAAAGTCAAAATAAGAATAAAAAATGACTATTAATGACAGATTCAATGATATAGATGAAATAAATACATACGATATATTTTTATTTTTATATGTTACCATCAGAATAAAATAAAAAGCGCAAAAATTTTTAGCACGCAAGGGTGATTGAACGATAAATTTTATCGATTTCAACTGAATTTTTTTCTATCTCTCTTATTCTTCTTCATATGATCACTAGCTGATAGTCTACTTTTCCAGGTAATGCTACTTGACAATCGAAAACCCGCGGAGAAATAATACTAAGAGAGTATCGAATCGAATTAGAAAATAAAAGAGTGATGAACTCGGAAATTGAAGCTGAAGCCATTCATCCTCTAGAAGCCTTAAAGTCTATTTCGGAAATGAGGTTCGTCTTATCTGGAGCCAGCTAGCGAAGTAGGGCATCCCTGTTGCCCCGAGCTAGTTAAAAATGATCTATATCTAAAAAAATAAGTGATGAGATATAAAATGAACAACAGATGCCAGCCGAGCGCCATTCGGTTTACGAAAGCATCTCCATTGGGACAATATAGTAGTGTTCGCGGTAAAGTTTAGGGGAGTGTTCGACAGAAGGTTGTACTCACGAAATCGTCACGGGAGTATCTAAAAGGACGTTGAATCCTCTCTCGGAATAAAGGACGACAAACGAACGAGGAGTTCAGAGTATCGAGTTACCTAGTCCACTCACGAGTAACAACCGCCCACATCCACAACAATTCCCTTGATTATCACTCTAACATCCCTTCTAACAATTCGCCAATTTATCCGAAAACTCGTAACTCGTAAAGCATCGGCCCGCCATTGCATTACTCCACCAACTACCACAATATGCACGTCACATTTCATATTGATTAACTACATTATTCTCTCGTTCTTTAATCTTTTTTTCATGACCTGTTGCCCTTCCCTTTGGTGTACTAACTCGAACTGCTCTAATAATTCACTACCGTTCTATTTTCCTCAAGAAGGGCATTAAATATTGATTAGACAGTCCTACTTTTCTGACATGCCAGATGATATTTCAATTAATGAATTAAATTCGTTGTGTTCGAACAATATAATTTTTCTATGATCTTCTGAACTATAGCATTAACATCCAGCAAATCTGTAATTTTATACTCAAGTCGAAAAAATGAGCCTTCATAAGCCCGTAACAATTGCTTACTGAGCGGGGGTAGACTCAGAGAGGCCCACTTTTCTTTTTCCATTGGTACCATCTGCAGACGCCTGCTGTTAGACTGAAATTAACGAACGGTTGCATCATGAATCATGACTAAATAAACCAATAACATGATTAAACGGTTTTTATCACCTGAACTTTATTACAAAAAGACAGTAACTGCAATGGTGACAGTAATTATCTTGAATGTTGTTAATAGACTAGAGAATTTATCGCTCATTTAAACCAAATTTATTGAGGGTTTCAAACAAGAGACCGCATGAACCAGCATTCTAATTCAGTTATATAATATCAAGCAATTGAGTATTGACAGTAATAGGTATCGAGCTAAAAAATTCGATCCCCAAGATACATTACGCCTATCGGATGAAAATAATTCATTTCTTAAGCATGGTTATGCTCTGCAATACATTTATTGAACTTATGTACAGGTATGAGATTGAATTGAAGTTTCGAGTATTAACTGGAACATAATTCAGTCTGTTCTAGCGAATTGCATGTCAAATAAACAGAAAATCATGGTCCATATGTGCGAGAGCGTTTTACGAAAATTGAATATTACAATGAGGTAGAATAAATGATGGCGATAATAGTTTTATCATAAATTCAGGATGATTTAGAAACTGATGGGATGAAATTGAACGGGATGAAAGCGTATTCGCATAAGGTATGGTTATATTTAACCGGGTATGAAACTCGATATGTTTCAAGTCATGAATTGATTACATAAGATTATCAGATTTCAGGTGGAATATAGAGTGCCTCGGGAGGCTTTTATAAGGTAACTATACAGATAGAGGGAGTTTAAATGAGAGTGATCGATTTCCCGAAAATTTATAATGCTCTCTTAATCGATGATTCACGTATTCGAAGCACGGATGATGCGACGATGATGATCCGCCATCTCGCCGCGACTTGGGAGGTCCGTTCTTGATATCCCCCCTTTTTACCATCGTCTCCCTTAAAACCCCTTTGCCCTCGGCTGAGCTGTCTACCCATTTCTTCTTGTACACGCTTCACTCTTTTCTCATTCCCCAGCCCCGTTGTTCACCTCCGCCTCTTTCTTCTTCAGCTTCTCTCTTTTTTCTTGCTCTCTTTCGTTTCTCATATAATACTCTGTAAGCTTTTACCTTACGGTCTTGTCTCAAGCAATACTTTCTGTCGTTTTTTTTTTTTTTTTTTTATGATGAATAAGCTACTATTTGAAACCATGTTTTTTTCTGCCAAAACCTTTAGAAATGTACTTTAGTTGAATACCAACGATATAAATTTACAAAATTTCAAGTTATTGATAACCATAAATATTGACATGTTTATTTTACGGGTACACGGAAAAAAGTAGTACCTAAAATCATGCTAGCTGATACAAAAAATGTATCAATTCAATGTCAACTGCGAATAAATTTCAAATTCGTTATATCCAGTGATATAAAATCTGCACTTAATTTTTAATAGATTTCATAGAAATTTAATTATTGCATTGGTCCTCATGACGAAACTTTTAAAAAATTTTGATATATTTCGACTCAGTTCATCAAACTGATCAAGAAAATACATATACCAACGGATCTCTATCCAACTCAACATACTTATTCTACAGATACATACCCAAGTCAAGTTTGAAGATGAGCATAATCGGTCAAGTAATTTAGAAATTCCTGAATTTCAAAAATTTCAATAATTCACATTTCCCCATTTTCTAACTCGAATTACTTTTGAATGGGATAAGGTATTGAATCTCTGTAAATTGTAACTGAAATCTCTTTAAATAAGCTTTAATTTGAGTACCACATTATGTATGTAGTCTTGAAATTGAGTCCTATTCCGCTATGCCAATTATGAAATTTGCTGTTGTAGTGACTTTATTTTTAAAAGATTTTATAGTTTTATTTTTTTTTTTCTTTATACAATCCTAGTTTTTTGTTATTTATACTGAAATCTACTTCCATTTCGGTTGCCGAATAGCCTTTTTTTTAGAGATAACATACATAATTGTTTTATTATGATATTTTTTCTACTATAATTCAAAAATCATGCCACTCCTAAGATTCTATAATAAAATGATTCAAGTATTGACTTTCGTGTATACTTTATTCATTATTTTTATCAGATTGTAAGCTTGATAACTATCGATGGAGGTTGCTCCCAAAGGAATATATGTAAATCGATCGATTGATGTAATGATTAATAATAACTAGACAATTTTGTAAAACACTCGATCCGTACTGATATGATTGGCTTTAAATACATACATCAATGGCTGCATGTTTCAAAGAACATTGAAGTTGTTAGCTCCGCCTATTTAATGAGGAATTATTTTTTTGCTATTCTCTAAATTTTTTATGTATAATTTTGTTTATTATTATTTTGTTAACATTATACATAATGTTGTGTAAGAATAAAGTTGAAAATTACAGACATACTTAAATGCAAATGATAAATTCGTTGTGTTGAAAATAAATTGTTAAATACTTTTGATCTAGGATAAAGTTGCTATCAACTACAATAAATGAAATCCGCAATTTATACTTTAAAAATTGAAAAATATCCATATTTAGTTGAAATTTCAAAGCCATGTCAAAAAATAATCTAAATTATTTCAATGAAAAAATAAACTTTATCGAGCAAAATAGACTAAGTAGCCAAATGTTTGATCCATGTATAAGTTAAAAAGTAGTAATATATAAGACTTCGACTTTAATATGTTCAACACTTTAACTACTATACTACTGTCATTGATACATTGCATGATAATTTAGATTTACGTGGTGTTACAATTTTTGATTTTAAATTAAGCTTTTACAATTTTAAATAAATTCGAGAGAAAAATAAATGGCATACCGAAAAATAATTCAGTCAACATACAACAAAGAGCATTATCTGAAATGAACAGAACATTGTTCAGAATAGTTCTTGACAGGAATCATTAATGTCACCGCAGCAACAGTTACTTATCTCACAGCAATCAGTACAGTCAGGAATTCCAATGAACAATATTCAGCTAATTTCAGATAGCACAGTTCGTATATCAACTGAATTGATATTTTGCAGAGAAAATAAGTAACTGTTTTTTTTTTCTTTTTAAATACTATTGAAATGATATTGATAATAATGATCATAAGATTTGAAAAACAATTGCAATTCGTAACGTTAATGATTTCTTGATTTATTCAGAAATGAAGTAGCCTTTAATAACATTGCGGTGTCTTAAAATGACACATCAGTTATATACTTTACGTCTATATTAATTTCATACAATTGTTCAAATGAAGTTATTTTAACACCGTTTATAACAAGTATAGTCGCGTAATAGTAGAAGAACTGCTTATCAACATGGTTGAAACCTCGAGGAAGTGATGAATGTAACTTCAAAGTGTACTTGCTTCTTAGAGACGCATAAATTGCTATTGAGATATAGCATTATTCAACTTCAACTCAGCATTATACATTGTGGGATTGAAGCCAAGTAATCACATGGCTGAGTGAAGTGCATCTGTTTGAATTAGCGATGGCTTAACGTAAAAAAAACTGTAGCATTTTCAAGCATATTTGCACTCGTAAAGTACTATGGTTTTATTACAATCATTGAGTGAAAAAAATAAAATAAATACTGCCTCGTTTCTTTTATTTTTCACAAGAGAAGACGAATGATTTTTTTCATATTTACACGAAAAAAAAAAAAATGGTTGGCTTGAACCAAAAAATTATCAAGAAAACCACAATGTTCTTACAACAAATTGAGTTTTATATCCTTGAATTTTTTCACTTTTTTGTCGATTAAAGATTAATCAAGTTTAAAGATTGAAATGTTCAATAAGTTAATTAGATATGTTTAATGCCACTACACTATTACATCGAACATACGCCGGAAGGATAAACCGAAATTAGCTAAACGAAAGCGATGTAAACTTAATTTCTGCATCGATAAACGTAACATCAGTAATGACTAGCAATTTGTAAGAACTTTTTAGTTCGGCAGTTTGCGTATTTGATCCTTTTGAAGGATGAGAGGAAAAGAGATAGAGCGTACAGAAGGATAGGCGGTTTTCGAACAGGTTGGAATCACTGGTTGGCTTGAAAAATACCGTATACAGCTTACAGCATACAGAAGAGAAGACACTGAACTTTAGCGTTTAAGGGCCAAGAGAATGAATTTAAGAGAGGGTAATTGCTGTAAGTTGAGCCGCTTCATCGCGTCTGACCGCTGTATTATAATATTACTTGTATGTACTTAGTTAATAAGTGGAGAACTAAATGACATATCACCATCAAAATTATCATTATTTTTATGTCGTTACTGAGTTACAAGTCGACGCACATAAATATTAACATTCATGAATAATATATCCTGCATACAGCTTTTATATTCACATAAATGGACGTATGATCACGCAAGATAAAAAGTGAGGGTGTCTATATTAGCGTACGACCACTGATGAGCGATGTATATGTACACGAAGAGTTTGTAGTAAAATTGAACTACTAAATATAAATGTAAATTGTCTAGATTAGTTTATTGAACGTACTTGGTTTGATGATATGCAGGATATAACCGACATTTTTGATATTGAGGAATTATAGCTTATAGCATAAATGGCCTTTATATTCTTCTAGTCAATTGACCTCATAGGAAATAAATTTTCAAGTCATTTGGCATTTATTGGGAAAAAAAATCTATTATAAATAGATATAAGATTATAAATATCTTTTTTGATCTGAAAGAGAGCTTAATTTTTATTCAAGAAATCTATCAAAGTCAAAATTTGATATACACATTAAAAGAAAGGGTTAAAGTTTTTTTTTGTAGCCGCTGTCCCTTTTTTGACGACTTGATGTCCAAATTACTGTATGAATAATTCTATAAAAATCAAAACACCATAAATTTAATTGGTATAAATGACAAAGTTTAAAACTTCCATGAAAATTTCATTTCACCATCATAATCTTCTGCATATTAACTTGAATTTGAGGTCGTTAAAAATGGCGCTAAAACACGGCAAAACCTGACTATTCACCCTAGTATTTTAATTTTATTTACTCTGATGAAATTATACTAAAATGCAACATAGTATGTTAGGATGAATGTAAAAATATATGTGAACGTTATAATGAAGTGTAAAATAGTTTTTATCGTGGGATTGAGATAAAAATCGAATTCAAGGTAATAAAAGAATTTCTTGAGACAACGATTGCGGGATTAAAACGGTAGCCTAAAACAGAACTTTATGTTATTGTAAGCGCAGGCGTTCAGGCATCAAAAGAATTGCCATGGTTATTTAATCTTACATGAAAACCCGTTTGATATCGAGCATTATCTACCTCACGCTGGTAATTACATTCCCCTGCCAATAAAATGAAAGCATGGTAGCTTGTACATTATGTTTGCGGTAGTTTCGAGATCGTGTTTACGTACATTTTGCTATCTTTTTCATGAAAGAACGTGCAATGTGTCGACACTTAACTTGTGAGATTAATCGTAATCCTGTCAGCATTAAACGTAAATATGTATTTTCTTTACTGCAAAGATTATACCTGATTACTTTAAATATTTGTGTTTATATAGTTCAAGATTAATTTATTTACGACAAGAGGATTTTCATCTGCTCTCTTATATCAAATAAGCTACTTTTATTTAATATAAACAATGTCAAGCAGACAGTCAAGATATATTGATCAAAGGTATAAAAGCGCGCTCCGTGATTTTCATTTTAGTAAAGGTGGCAGGACAGCCTTTTTGAAAGTTTTTGATATATTTTTGAATTGAAGGGATTTGAAGCCTTTTACTCTCATTGCACTTTGATAAAATCTGAAAACGAGTGACTCATGTTTTAAAAATTCAATTTTCAAATTAAAATAGTACACACTAATAACAAAACACTTAAACAGATTTTGATATTTTAGAAAATTTTTCTTTTGTAACTCATATCCTTTCAGTTTTTACCTGTTCATTTTAAAATGGTTTGATGTTAAAGATATGTTTTTATTATATTTTTAATCATGAAAAAAAATTATTTAATTCAAGAATTTTTCTGTTTGGTTTAAATTTCAAGATAATCAAATTCTTCAAAACAATGCTCTTTTATTTTTTGAATCAAGTTAATTTTTTCACCAGTGTAGAAGCAAAAATTGATTTCAAATTGACAAAAAACAACTTCAAAAATTAAACTCAATCCCAGCATTCTCTCTTTAACCTTTTAATGAGAACCGCTGTACGAAAAAATGAAAAAAAGTCAGATAACTAAAAAAACGATGCTAAAATATTTTATTGTCCAAAAGCGATAAATCATGGGGAGAAACTTTTATAAGGTTGATATTTCACAAAAAGGATTAGGTTAATTTTTCAAATTATTAGCTGACAAGTGCTAACTCTATTCTTGACGATTGGTGTTAGCTTTAATTAAATAACGCTTGTATGTTTATTAAAGAATTATAAATACGATAGTAAAAGCAGGATTTTTTTTCCGTCACAAACTTTATACATATTTGACTATTTATTTCTTTTTTATAGTGGGGGATATTATAATATATGGTAATCTAAAACTTGGATTTTTAATTTTTTGTAGTATTCTGAATAATAAATGGCACAGAGCCACGTAATATTCAACACAATAAAACTCTGGATAGCGTTTTTGTAAACAAAAAATGCATTATGTATCCAATGTTTCACGTTATGACAATTGCTCATTTTGAAAAAGAGTATTTTAACTACGGATCTGCCACCAATTGTCGAATATCGTAATTTTTGTTGATGAATGCACCAAATATGAAAGATTGTAAATATATTTAAGAGGAATAAGGTTGTAATGGTGTAAACGCAAATGCTAAAGAAGATTCACCAAGATTGGGTTCTAAAGCGTCGCCCAATCTCGCCTGCAACATGGCGACGATAAAAAAAAAAGAAGTAAAAAGCGGTCCCGTCGGAAGTCGAGTGAGCGAAGGAGATGATGCAAACAGCGAAAGAGAAAAAGATGAAGTAAGCGAGTAGAAAAGAATGAGAGATAGTTTGGTTGGTGCAGGAGGGCCGGTCTGCGGGGACTAATTTTTATTTCCCTCTTTTCCTGTAAGTGCTCCACGTCCACCTATTTCTCATAAATTTGAATGAATTTACATGTATTTGAATTTAATGCATGTCCTCCTTTCCCGGCTTCATCACATCCATACCTATTCTCCTTTTTTCTCCCTTTGTCTCTTTTTATTCTACCCTTCTTCGACTCTCCATCGTACTACCATCTCTTCTTGTACTCCTTCCACTCACGCCATACTTTATCAAAAGCAATTAAGCTTTTAAGCGGGCATTTGCATTAATCCAATGTTTACAATTACAAAGCACTTCTCGTCGTCGAGGATTTCGAACCTTTCATATGGCATGCCGATCCTACAACTCAAAAGCACAAATTATCTTAAATAGGCCAACTACTAGATAATTATTGCAGATACTACTTTATATTCAATATACATAAAAAATGTATTTTTTTTCTTATAATACTTGTGGCTTTACTAGCAATAACAACTGGTATTAATAGCGACAACACCACTATTCTTATCACTAGAACAAGTATGGCCAATTTACTCGAAGCTACTAATTGAAATGATTAAAAAATGAAAACAAACTGTCATTACGTGTTTTTTTTTTTTTTGTTTTTTTATAAGTACTTTGTACGCATGAGTATTCATGTATTTGTACGAGAATTTAATTAACTTAATTAAATTAAAATAATGCTACTCAAAAACTAGTACTGGAATAAATACTAATCGATACTTACTGCTTCGAATACTAATGAGGGAAAAAATTTTAAATAGTAATTAATCAGCGATAAATGTTCTATGTAAAAACTAATTAATTAATTATTTTGGTTGATTAAATTTATGCGTCTTGTATTCTGTGAATATAATACATACTATTTCGTTTTATAAACATGGGGGTCGTTAAGATATTTACTACTTTTATTGTAAGCATTACGGCCCATTACTTTAATGAATATTGAAGTTAACTAAAATAACTCGAGATTTTTTGGGATGATAAATCGATTAAACAAAATTATCATTGTTTATTTTAGAAAGCTCACTATTTTCCGATGTTATACATAAATAAATAAATAATGAATCATAAAATATTATAATTTATGATCAATTTTTTCTTATCAAAATTCGATAAGATATCTAATTATTTAAATTTAGTATTATTATTTTTGTAAATAAAGACAAACTAATCTGAATTAAAGTTTGTAAAATAATTAAAGCGCTTACATTAATAAAAATCAGTTTTAGGGAATTACGTTTTTGCACTGTCATACGTTGATCTTTTTCGGGAAATTCTGAAAAAACTAACAAACCACTGAGAAAAAAATTTTTTGAGCTATCAAGAAACTTTTGTAAACCAAAAAAATAGTTACTTAGTCCAAAAATCATTTGTTAAATCAAAAGTATTTTTACTACAGCTAAGAATTTTCTTTTTTTTTCTGTATCAAAAAAAGATAATGTTACTGTATCTTTTATCTATACTTGAAAAAAAATATATATTACAGGGAGAAAGATAAGGCTTGCAATCCACCATTTTTATTATGCAGTAATCTAATATTGAAACAGGAAATTAAAGTTTACAGAAAATTGTTATAATACATTACAATTATTATAATGTTTGAGAGCAATTTTTATTAAAACTTATCGATAAGTTTAAAGTTTACAGTAATTATTATGCTGTAGCATAGTAATTTTTTCAAACTTTAATTTCCTATAATAATGCTGATCAGAGCCTTCTATTTCTTCAAGTAATATTTATCATGGTCATGCCATAATTACTATTCAATTTAATTTATAGAAATAATTCCAATGTTAAACCACTGAAATCTCGTAAATGTGAGTAAAAGAAATGATAGTTCTTTACATACTTCTCACGTAAAATTGTGACTGTCACCTTTTCAATTCAAAATTATTTATACAATCATGTTTACAACAGAAAAAAAAATTTTTTAATTGTTGCATCAACTTTGTTCTAAAAATAATATTTAGATCCTTAAAATAATTAATTATCAAACGTTACATTGTAAAAATAATTAATTGTAAATAAATAATTAGGAGCCAAATTTTGGAACAGTTGAAAAAAAATTATTGGTGTTATATCGTGTGTCATTAAAAAAAGAATAATGTGTCCAAAAATAAGACTTCCTGTTAAAAGGAGATACTATAAGTATACAACACGTATTCTTACTTTACTTAGAAGACTCGTTCACTAATGTTTTAAGTGGTAGACAAAATACTTATTTTTTTCGAACACAGTCTCATTATAAACGACAAATCAGACAATAGCTAAAAATAAAGAAAAAAGTAATCGTCATTGGTTTGTGTGATAGTGTATTTTTTCACGAACAGTGTGTCCGAGTGTTCGCGTGCTGCAGGACTCCAACTCATTATCGACACCCACGTGCAAAATACTGTATTCAGTTGAAATGGATCGACTTACTATCCGCCAGCACGTTCATTACCAAAATCCTCTACGTGTGAGGATGGCGAGATTTATGGTCTGTGGTCATTGCCCGAAGGATTTCGAAGTCGGAGATAAAAATGAAAAGAAAAAAAAGTCAGGATGATACCTGCAAATAAAAAATTCAAGATATAAATATAAGTTCTTTCAGAGCTCCAATATGTTTTTTTATTTTTTTCCATTTAACTTCTTTTAACAATATATTTAATCTCTGAAACGGTTTAATCAAAGATTTAATTAATGTAATTACATTTACGTATCATTTTTCAATTAAAGGTCTTTTATTTGTTGAACGAAAAGTAATAGAACCATTATAGAGAAATTGAAATGTAAAATCGTCCATCCCTGATCAATATAGTCGTTTAATAATCATTGAGATATTTTAACTAACCAATAATATTCTAATATCAAAAAGTTTAGTCATACATTTTTGTGATTTAAAGTGAAGATAACTCCAACAATTTGTGTCAAATTTAATGTACGGTAATTCTTCAAGCGTTTAAAAATTAGATGCAATAATGTATACGTATAGTTATTATTCTAAATTAAAACATTGAGATAACTTAGATAGTATCGTGAGGAAATATCAATTTTTTTAATTAAAGAAAAAATTACAATGAAATAAAATCCCTTGAAATTGTCAATTTTCATTAATATAATACACCCAAGGCATTCCTTACATTCATGATTCCCTTTTAGATATTCGTATTCATAATATTTCCCAGTGAAGTATTGCCATAATATCCTTGGATAAAATGAAAAATTTTTCGTAAGTTGCACTATAATTATTTTAATTATTAAAATATTTCTAAGTATAAAATAAGAAAAGATTTTGAAGTTCCAGGTTAACTTAATTTTCCATAAAAGAGAACCCTTTCTATGAAAAATAATTAATTCACCCTACGAGCATTGCGCTCATTTCAAGAAGGAATCTTTTCGTTCAATTAAAATCTACTTATTATAGAAATATGTATTATGTACATTTATAATTAGTTAAATGAGAAAAATCATCGCTTATTTTAAGGTTTCGTATATTTACACGCCGCAAAAATTCTTTTACTACAACTTCACTATACAATTGAAATAATTTCACTGCAGAAAAATTTTCATCAGTAAAATTTATGAAAAAGTTTGGAAAATCCAAAAGTGTATGCCTCGTAATCTCATTTGTCACAATTAAAATTATTGTTTTATTGCTAACTTAAAACGAAAGTTGCATATTTATAAGTGTATTGTAGATAGAATAAAAAATACTTACAAATTTTTTGCGCCATTGTCCATCTAGAATAGAAAGGTACTGCGCATGTATAGTAAACGAACCTTATTTACATAGATATAGATATACAAACGATAAGTGGATTTTAGTTTATTGCTAATTATAATTGTACTACATTGAATTAGACCGGGATCTTCGAAAGAATTTCCATGCATATAGACACACGGACGTTCACGGAATAATTTTTTTAAACATTTTTTGTTTTATTTAAAAAGAAAAATGTCTTTTAAAAATGATATTTGGGTGTAAACGTTATTCTACAAGTGCGATAGAAAATAAATAGAGACAATTTTAGTTCAAAAAATCACTTGATTTTTTGAAGGCGAGAGTAGAGCACTACCTCATGCACTTCGCACATGAGGTGTGCAATTAGAAATTCTTTAAGTCAATCGTCAAAAATTTTGCATTAATAAAAAAATTAATTTGATCCAGAAGAAAAAATCTTAAATTAAAAAAATAATTCTAATGAATTTGATAATTTTAAATCAGGCAGATAAATTATTGAATCAAGAATGTTTTTCTTGGTTTTAGTTCGTTTCATTTGTTTCAACAATTTTTCTTCTTGATTTAACCCAAAAATTTCTTTAAAATGAATTTTCTTATCTATAATATTACACTGAAAAAAAAGTTTTCTACTCGGCAGCATCCACTGTATAGTAGCGAGTGGATCATCACGAGTACAATCCGTACAGTTACGAGTAGCAGTCTGGATACTGACCATTACGATCTATTCGGTGTCATTCACGAAACTATTACTACCGTTAGTATACAGTTTTCCTAACCTCACTCTACTTTAGACAGCAACGTGTTGATACTGACAGAAGCGATAGTGTATAGTGCGAAGCAGAAAACTTTTTTTTTCAATCTATCTATAATATTTACTGATAACTCCAAGGGCACATAATCAAAGTTAAGAATCGAACACGAGTTTCTAAAAAATCATAATCTTCATTGAGGTTATATTGTTCTTTTTTCAGGTAGATAATAACCCAAATGAAGATTATTGAGGTTATTGTCAACTATCAACGGATCGAATTCTTTTTTCGAATCAAATGTATAGCTCAAATAAATTCTTCCATAAATTTTTTCCTGCACATTGTGGTGTAAATTGCCATCATTTAATGTTTTTTCGAAACAATGAGACGTCAAGTAGTTAAGGCTTCATATTTATCTCACGAATTTTTTGTTAGAGAATGATATATGTATGTGTGAAGAATAGTAGAGCAGTGTGTTGTATTATTTGTTTTTTCATCGAGAATTGAAGCAAAAATAATTCGAAAAAAGCCTGAAGCATTTTCGTTACAATTGTTTGATTGTATACGAGGCCATATAAACAAGCAGAGCGCATCGATAATTCCCACAAGAGGGCAGCGTGGTCCATGTCGCGACGGCATAATTCCAGAGGGATTCAAAGCTAAAGCTCGGGTAGGCGATGAGAAAGAGTAACAGAGAGGGAGAGCTAGTGGCGCGGCAGACCGCATTGTCGGTATGATTTACGCTGATTAAGACTCTGGTAGCTGTGTGTTATCGTTAACTTGTAAGTCATGTAGGAGGGTCCTCCTCGTAGTCGTCGTCGTCGTCGTCGTTCTCGTAGTCGTAGTTTCTAGCAAGAGTATCTCGCAAGGTGTGCAGGTAAACCAAACCGTTCTCTGGCGAGGAGTGTGCGCGTGCGCCCAGTGATATGCTGGTGTGTTGGGATAATTTACAACGCGGAGAGCTCTCATGTTGTATCGTATTCATATGAGTAAACCTGGAGACTGCGGGGATTATACCGTGTGTTGTTCCTGCTCTTCCATGGACCTCTTGGCTAGAGAACTCAAAGGCTAGAGAACTCTCTCGTCGTCGCACCATTGCGACGTACATAGTAGGTGAGGCTGGCAAGCTTAACTATCTCTCCCCCACGGCCCTTGCCCCTATCTTCTCTTTTCTCGTCCTCTTGCGCCACCAGAGTGTAGAGTGTACCTTCCCTATATAATATAGAGAGTGCGGCAAGGGGAATTCTATTCAAAGCGGATGATTCAGTGGCCGCTGCCGCGGCGGATAAGATCTCATGCCGCACCGCAGATCGTTCGTCTTCCACGTAAAAACCACCGGTAACCTGTAACTATGTAACCAGTCGAACAAACTCTGACTCTTTCTGGTCGTTACTTGAAAAGCTTCTCACCAATAGCACACCCATGTCATACCCATATTCTTACCGTTTATGCTGCTAAGCCTAGATATAGATAATCTATCGATTCTGCTGAGTGTATTGTTGGCAAAAAACTCGTTCAAGAATAATGTATGGTCTATGCACACTGAAAAAAGCGTTAATCTGACTTGAGATCATCTTTCTCCAATAGTCAAATTTTTAGTGGACAAAATAAACTTCTGAAATTTTTTATACTTTGACCAATAGTAAAAAATCTTGTATAAAATTAACACCATTTCTGTGTTAAATACGGTCCACATAAAATTTATGTTTTTTTTTTTTTAACAATCTTAATATTATTTTAACACAAAATTTTCAATAGCAACCGTATTTAACACAAATACACAATATTTTTTGCTATGTATAATTACTAATGTCACACCAGAGATCCTGTTCAAAAATATTCAAATGAACAGTACTATATAAGAGTTCATTTTTTTAAGGTTATTTTGTCATAAATATTCTTGTTAAAATTACACGTGCAATGAGATAAAATTGACTCGATTCAAGAAAAAAAACTCTTGAACCCAAAAATTATTTTAGAAAATAAAATGATCTTGAATCGAGCAGAAAAATTTTGAACTAAGAAATTTTTATTAGCTCGTAATTCAAAATAATTTTTAACTTTTCGCTAAGAAAATCGAAAATTTTAAAAAATTTCAAAGTTATTGGTTCTACCCCGTTTTACGAAAATCGAGTTTTCATCAGATCTCGACGTTTTTAGGTCCTAGGAAGCTTCCTTGAATGTTTTCGCGATGATGTCCGTATGTCTGTATATATGTGTGTGACCCGCTTATAACTTTAAAATACAATTTGAACTGATTCGGACTCAATCGGTTCATCAATTCGGAAAATCGGTTTGTCAATTCAAAAGTTATTGCAGTTTAAAAATTAAAAAAATAGTGCTTTATCCAATTTCCTTCAGACTTGAGCTCGGAGAGCTCAAAATCACACAAAAATTATATTTTTGAGCTCGAAGAGCTCAAAAACGTAATATACTATTTTGATCGCTTGAGTATGCACAGTAAAAACCATTGTGTTAAATACGATCCACACAAAATTAGTGTCAAAATTCAACACACTTTGTGTTAATAATACAATATTTTTTATTGTGTGTAATGAGCGGAAAGTTGCAGAGATGGCCTTTAGGATCAACTGTTTTCCGATGTTTTTTATAATAGGTTCGTCAAAAATTTACGTTCAAGTATTTATTGTATTTAATTAAAACTTTTCTTTAATAAAGAGTGTTACTTACATGAACCAATAGAATTTTACTTCGACCAAGATCATTTTCGTTGTTTTTAATATTTTCTTGAGTCGAGAAATTCTGTTCTGTAAAACAAATGCTTTTATCTCTGTGCAACCACTGAGAACATTCTCATCTAAGTGGTAGTGGGGAGTATGAGAAGCTTTTAGTGATCCGACTTAACTTTAATTCTAAAAAAATAATGCTTCAAACGGAGTTAATAATTTCTGGATCTAAAGCAAATTTAGTTCGGATCAGATGAAAATTTGAGACTTTTTTTAGTTCAAGATATTTTATTTATGAAAATTGCCAAAAAACTTGGCAATGGATAAATTATAAGTCAGTAAATCTTTTATTAATGTCCGCATCGTATATATTAATAAATTTCCAAACGACAAAGTTTTAAATTATGGTAACATAATCGTTAATTACCAAAAAGTTTTCATCCTCAGCTGACAACCTCGCATTCTATTATTTTATGAGCGCAAACACGATATTGATACAAGTAGAGATATTTATTAATATTACAACCTGATTTTGTGAATTTATTTATTCGGTCAGTAGTAAGCGTGTTTGCTATTTCTCGAATCAATTCAATGTGTACGGCACACAGTTGGCATCTAAGGGGCATTTTAATAATTTTATTATGCTACTATTTTTGGCAGGTACACAAGAAAGTGTATTTTTTACTTTTTTATTATTTTTATTTCTAAAAGTTTCAGTCCAGTTTCCTGGTCTGACCGGATTAGCGAAAGAGAAATAATATTATATGTATAAATACATGTATTTATAGAGTTAAAAGTATATAGAGTTGAATGTAAAAAAATTGCTTAACTGAATTTGAAATGAAGCCGGAACCATCGGTCGATGTCGTGCGGCACGACTAAATGTGGCCCTGACTGCAATACTGAATTTAAATATGCCAGAAAAGTTACCTCAGAACATTTTTGGCAGCTACCTGGCGCATATCACCCGAGATCTCCGACTCTCGCGCTAGCTGGATCACAAATTAAGTAGCTGCAAAACTAGTTCAGTTAAAACTTTTTAGATTTATTATACTTCATTATTATTTTCACGCGCGAAGAATAATCATCCAAGCGCCATCAACTCATATCGTGTGTGTACGGTCAAGTCAAGAAACCAGAAAGAGAGAGAGAGAGAGTGAGAAAAAAATATTAGACAGATTTTTATAATTTATTTCCTTTTATATTTATGATTATTTCACTCTATTAAGTATATTTTTCAAACATTTTTTTTTCATTAAATTTTTAAATTAGATCTATTGATTTCTCTTGTACATAATATAATTCTTATTTACCAAGAAAAATGTATAGTTACGATTACCATAGCAACATATCAAAGTTAATTTATTAAGCAGTATACACCGGCTGTATGTGAGAAGAGAAATCATAAAGACTTTATACACTTAATTTTACTCAATTTTCTGAAAAAAATTATTTTATCGTTAATTTTAGATCAAAATAAATAAGGCACAGTCTCAAATAGATATTTTTACTCGGATCGGCAGTATTTTCAATCAATATTATTTACTCTTTTACGTAAATTTTACAGTCTATGCAATCCTTTTTATAAATTTCTAAATACTTAGGGATCAACTCGGAATATCGACATTTTTTTTAATTTATTAAGTTATCAAGCTTATTAGAAGCAATGATCATCTTGAAAAAAATGTTAGGACCGGATCAAGTCAGGAATCGAACCCGGATCCCCCAATTACCTGTCAGATACTCTACTACTTAAACTACTAGATCCCTTACAAAATTTATTCAGGTAAAGATTAAAATGTGATATTTCAGATTTAATGATAGGTTCCAAGTCGATTCACCTCTAAGAAATTCGTTGTAAAAGCAACTTTCAGTGCTCTCTTTTCAGGAAACTAGTGGTTGAATTCACTTGAACAAACGAAAAGATCGAGAAGAAATCATTGTAGGATACATTTCTTAGGATGAAATGACTATCGGATGAATTTGTAAGAGTGAAACGACCTAAGAATGATTTCCTAGAGTTGAAATGGCTAAAAATTTTAATTCCATTAAAATTAAAATCTCATATTGGATAGCTCTACAAAATGTAGATCTATTTCTACATGGTTGACTTGGCGTGAGATGCTTTATGTATAATTTAGTTCGAAAGAGGATTTTTTGATGAAATTGGGATGTAAATGAAAAAAAAGTAAAATTGCTTTTAGAAAAATGAATCTTTTTTAATTTTTTAATGTGAATTTTTTTCGGTTAAAAAAAAAGATTTTTTTTTGAAAAAGAAAATCTATAAAGATGATAATTTTCTAAAATTCTGTCTTCTTTTTTGGTTAGAATAAAATATACAGATCTTTTTAAATAAATCCTTAACAAGAAATAAATTTAAATATGAGTAACACATCTAGAAATTTTAGATAAAAATGCCAGTAAACCTGAATAACGTATTATGTTTAATTACGTGCAATCCATCGAATTGAATTATATATTTACTGAAAAAAGATTTAAGGAAAGATAAAACGTCAAATGGAATTCATGAACGTCCATTTTGAACGCCTTCATCATTACGGAGTGAATTTTTTTTAAAGGTTCTCACTATTTCGCGAACGGTTGAGTTTAAGAGTGCGAAAAACTGGAATTCCCTGGGCCCGTGATCTCGATTCGTCTCGGCAATTCTGTAAAAGTAAGGAAAAAATTAAAAACTTTGATCCCACCTACCATAATAATAGTTTCTCGCGGATCCAGACGCGTGATGGCGTCGTTCTGGCTCATCCTTCTTCTCTCTTTCAGTATCTCTTTTTTCTCAAGTTCGGAACCGGCTTTCCCCACCAATGAGTTAGTTGTACCACACTCAAAAGGAGCTCTTGGGTCCCGAGCAGGCCCCCTTCCCCGCTGGAGTCCTGGAGCGACGTCCTGCCCTTCACGCCGTCCGGGCCCAGTGGAAGGAGAAAAATGTATGTTGAAGAAAAATAAAACACCACGATGAGTGACTAAAAGAGACAGAAATACAAGAGACAGATACATGCTTTTTATCTTTCTTCTACTTTCTCTCTTTCATCTCTGAGCACCCAAGCTTCTGTATTATGATCCCATATCCGTTCCACCCACTTCGCTTGCAAATTATCAAATCATCTAGCTGATACTTGTTAACCGCCACAAGTTAAGTCATTATAGGGGAATGCAGTCTTCAGGCGTATGTATTATGCATCTATGTATCTTAACACTCAACCAACAGAGCTTCTAAGGATGAAAACTTTGTAAAGCTCACTCTTCATCACAAGAATACATTCTCATTAATTATTGAAATTTTAAATACACCTTTTTTAATTATCAACGTGGTCATTAAAATTTTTGAGGAGAAAAAAATTTTTAATCGTACACATACAACTTCTTTTAATGAATATTTTACTTATTACCTTGGGAAGTTAAAATTAAAAAATTAATTGGATGGATAAGAAGAAAAAAAATTTACGAAAAATTGTTATGAATTATTCATTTAACATTCCGAAGCAGTGTTCAAAAAATAATAAATCAAATTAAAGCGGTAAAAAATCTACCATAAAAATTAGTAAGACTTTGACAAAAATAGAAAATCCTTAATAGTATTTTTTTTTATATTATCTTTAAAAACAAAAGTTCCTGAAAAGTATTAAAATTTTTGATTTTTGAATTGTTATTATATACAATTTTAGCAAATAAAATTTTATAAAAATGATAACATAAATTGTATTTAATAAAATAAATATATAAATCAATCGTTTCGAACGCTTCGCACTTGCAGTGTGCAAAAAAAAATTTTTTTATGAAATAAATATAAATAACAACAAAAATATACGAGCTGAGTTAATCCTGGTGAGGTGGTTATGGTACTGCCCGGAGTTTCTTTCTTAGTGTAGAGAGTAGATATACATACTGAATGGTTTGCGTGAAGTCACTGGAAAATAAAGCGACAATAAAGCATATGTAAAATATCCTTTGGAATTCCTTTCAAGACGAAGATATATAGACGGTGGACTGTAAAATGCCCTCTGGTCGTGTCCATTCCTTGACCAAAGTCTTTCCGCGTGTTCGTGAGTGTCTTCTCTCCCATATCTCTTAACCTCCTTCGTGTTATGCTCCTTCCAACGTAAAACGTAAACGTGAATTCAAGTAAATAAGACAAACGATCCATTTCGTTACAGAGAAAGTATCGTAGAATAGGTGTACGGTCCACCTGCGTATCGAACTACTACACGTTTAACCGTCACCGTCGTCTTTTTAACTTCTACTCCTCGTTCATCTTCAATGAATCTTTAGTAGTTTATTTAAGCCTATCAGTCGTGCTGTGAATCTTAAACTCCCAACAGAAATAATAATAATAATGAACAAAACTAGGGGGTTACCAAATATAAACTGAAATGCAAAATAAACTATTTTGAATAAAAAGTATTCGGAGGGTGGGAAATCTTGACTAGTAAAAGAGGATTCTAAAAATCAAAGAGGATGAAAAAGAATAAGAAAAAGGATGAGAAAGATTTGGAAGAACGAGGTGTCGTCTTACAACCAGCTCGCTTCGGTTTCTTGAGAATGGACCTTTGCATACCATCTTTTTGACCATCTGATCGCTTGCCCACGCTTTTTATGTTTTATTTTACATTATTTTTGTATGTTTTATTTTTACCTCACATATTTATCGTCTTTTCTCAGTGTGCTATAGAAATATTAACTCTTATCTTTCTTTTTATATATTATAATAATTAACACTTTACTACATTTCTTAAAATTAATTTTATGTGCAAATATGCTGATAATAATTGTGAATGCTTGTTTAAGTATTACACAAAATCATACAAAAACTCATCAGTAATCAGTCGTTGAGATTAACTTAATAATGTGACGGTTAACTGAGCGCATAAGATATAACTTTAGGATCATATCAATTAATACACTATTATTTCCATGGCAAATATGTTGAGATTGTAATGTGTAATCAAATTTTTTGTCTTGATTCAAGGTGATGAAACTCTTCAAAATGATTTGTTTTTGTTCAAGAGTTTTTTCTTGATTCAAGTTTAAAGAAACTTTAAAACTTGTTGAGATGTTACTCAATTGAAAAAAAAAAAAAAATATTGAGGCTTTTAAGGACTTGTTGAAATAAACAAATACACAGAGAGAAAAAAATTCTTATTAAAAAAATGCGCATTGTTGTGACGAGGAATTGTTTTGCTGAAAATTTTCAACAATTTTATTTCTTAGCTGAAGAAATAAAAATTTTTCTCACCAATAAGTTTCTTGTTGAAAAAAGATTTTTTTGATTTGGGAAGAAATTATTTTCGATAGACAATTACTTGGGAATTTTTATTCAAAACTATTTTTTCCCAAATCTATAAAACTTTTTTCAACAAGAAAGTTAGTGTGCGCAAAATGTTGAATGAAATTGTTGAAAATTTTCAACAAATTAATTTCTGATTACAACATTGCTCATTATTTACAAAAGAAATTTTTTCCCTCAGTATACTTTATTTAAATTTAAAATATGTAAGAATACAAAAACTATGTTGGTTAAAATAAAATTTTCTTGTTTCAAAAAAAATTCTTCTTGCTCCAAAACTACTTAGATTTTTCGAAACATTTTCTTGGACAAGTAAACCTTTTCTTCACTGAATATCTATTTTTAATTTAACTGAAAATTCACTAATTCATAGTCATCGAAGTTAAATCAATCGATACCATTGTATAGAAGGTACATAAATTTTTTAAATAGAATAGATAAACGATGATTTTTTTCTAAATTTTTCTATCAATACAAAGAGGAAGCTTTAAATGACGTTGCAACTTTATAGCGCTTATAAAACAGCCACCAAAGCGCTACAGTCGGTTATGCATCGAGCGAATAAGATCAAGTACAAAGCCCACCATATTCACCATGTACATGAATTCCTTTGGGAAATTTCCGCGTCTATACAGGAACTCAAAATTTGTATATGCTCCTATTTACAAGCTCCATAGATATATACATATAATCATGGTACGCTAGAGACAGCGCTGACAAAGTGGATGAAAATGCCTCAATGTAATTTTAATACGTCATCGGAGGCTCAATAAATTTTATCGAAACATAAATATAACACTATTTGGATTAATTAAATAAGTCGATAATTTTTTTCAATGTTCCAAATCGGTAAATAATTTAACGTACAGTACAGAATTTGGCATAAGTGGGAATTGTAAAAACAGTGGGGACTTTTGTCGTGAAATCTAAACTGTTCACTATACGTTGTGTCCCATATGGTCGAAACGACGTATAAGGATCGACCGGACCGCTCTGTCGAGAGTCGAATGGCAAAAAAAGACATGTACATAAAGCCGATATCTTATTCAGAAGCGTTTCATTCGTTCTTCTTATGGTGTACCCTCTTTCGATTTTGCCGGCGCGACATTCTTGCTCGTGTCACGTAACTTTGGGGTTCGTCGATATACACTACACTTGTACTCTTATTCGTTTAGTCCTTGGAACTTTTCCTTTCGAAATAAAATAAAATAACAGTGATCGAGTTATATTTATTTTAATTCCCACGACCTTTTCAAGTCATCTTTAGAATTCCTCAATAAAATAATCTGAAGCTCGACTCCCAAGCACAACCATAATTTTTTCGTCTCAATTTGTCCCCTTAAGAACAAAACAACTTTTTACATCATGAATTTCATCCTTTTCAACCCTTCGGTGCACATTCCCCACGAAAATTGGATGCCAAGCATCGTAATTACGATAATTTTGTTCCCTTAAATTTGACGCTGGAAGCTAGTCGCGCGTCTTGCCCTTATTGCGTAGAAATACATATAAAGGACCCCCTGTTTAGTTAGTTGTGGGTGTTAGTGTGTATATGTGTCCCAAGTTTAAGTTTCTGTTCTCCCTTTCTGTTTTTCGATGTATGTGAAAGTGTATCTGGGTAGTTGTGGATGATATACAAAGTTAGAGACGTACATACAAGTACGCAACGAGGTCCATGAGTCGGAGACATTTAGTATGAGAAACGCGTAGCTACGCAGCAAGACTGTAGCTCAACTTAGGGTACACCCTTCTCCAAGCACGCCAAGGTAGGTAATCCTCTCGGGGGCGTGAGTTACTGCCTTCGTCCTCTGCACCACTTCCCTCCATATACCATCCTTATTTTGTTCCTTTTTTTCCCTCATTCTTCCTTCGTCTTGGTCTTCAGTCTACAATTCTCTTCTCCGCCTTTATTTTTAAAGCTAGACCTCCTATTGTTTATTTCCGACTTATAAACAGATTCTAATTTAACAAACAAATAATCAAACTTTATTTCCATATAAATCATCTTATCAAAATTTCAAATTAAAATTTTTTTAACATTTCTAATAATTTCTTTCTAACTCCTTGAATGTATCAATTGTTTTTCTCAAAACTTTCGTTTTATTTTTTCTTTTCTGTCGAGCACGAGCAACATTTTGTTTGATCAATATTTAAACAACTCCTTGAGGATCATAAAAATCTACATTTAGAGGGTTGAAAATGTCTTTTAGGCGGATTATAATGTATTAGGGGAGCTTGATCAACTTTGAGGGAAAAGAAAACACACACATTTTTTACAGACCGTAAATAGAGTGTTAAAAAATATTTTTGTTTACTTTATGATGATTTTATTCCGCTTGGGTCGGGGAAAAATATTATGTTACGTAAATTAATTTGGTCGGATAGAATATTCATGTTATATCTAGCGAGTACAGAATTAAAAAAAAAAGTATATACATATATATATTTTCAGTCTCGTCAATCTATTAAAAAAAGCAAAAAGAGGGTATAAATTCTTTGGATATCTTGACTGTTTATTGCTATTATCTTTGAAAATTTATATTGTATGTTAAATCTACCGTAAATCGCTTTTGCTTCCGACCAATCCATTTAATTTGATTTGATTGGTTACTGTCCAAACAGTTTGACTTCAATATATCATTCTAAGGACAAATTTTTTTTTTTTATTCTGGTTGTTTTATTAACAAAGAGATGATTGCATTAAAACTTGGCATCGCCTTTTATGCATGAATAAAATGCACACATAGTCAAAATGAAAAATTCGCTACCGCAATCAGCATATTGATTTCAGTTGTGTAACTTTTTCAGTAGTTTTCTACTGTCATAGTTAAGAAAATAGAAAATTATTTGCTGAAAAAAATTTTTTTATCAAAAAAAATTTCTTTACTTGAAAAATATTGATGAAAATATTGTTTTTGGGCAAAGTCAATTTTTGTGTTTAAAAAAAAAAAATTGTTACTTCAGTCAAGACTATTTTGGTCTTTCTCAACCTTTTTTCTGTCAACATAAAAAATGATGAAGTGAAAGAACAAAAAAGTTTTAAAATAAATGAATAAGAATTTTCAACCCGTTATTTTTCTTTGTGAAATAACCCGTCAACAATATTTTTGGCAAAAGCTTAAACAAAAAAAAGAACGAACCATAAAACGAATTTGACGGGTATCTAATATATTTTTCTGTAGAAATTTAAGGTATCTTTCTGAAATCATAAATCTAATTTTAAAAAAAATCCCAACTCTGTTGAACGGAATCCATTCGATATTCTTGAAGTGTAGTGCTCGAAAAGTATGAGAGGAAATATTTTCCAGTCATCTAGGACATAGCTATACGGTTTCTCATTCTTAAACCCTCTAAGAATAAGCCGTCTTTACCGCACAGCACACTGCAGATGAATGCTTCTCGCTCTTCTGGCATCTACCCACCGGATAAAGCACGTTTCTCGAGTTCAGCATTAAATTTATCCAACCCCTTGGTTAAACATCCACGCACGCTTCTTCTCTCATTCTTCTTATTTCACCCGCAAAAATGTCAGCTTAACCTTACAGCCTAAACTTTTATCGAGCTGAGACATAAGACGATATTCTCCCCGGAATAACGGAACATCCCATCGAGCCAAGAAAAACAGGATTTCATACCAAGTATTGCAGAGCTAGAAGCTAAAAAAATCTAAAAGAGAAAGTTTGAGTTCTTTAACAGAGTACAAGAAACAAAGACTGGAGAAGAGAAAAAAAAAGCTATCTAAACGAGAGTAGAGAGTAAATTCAATAGTAGCTTCTAGAAGACGAGGGTCCTTGGGTTGTCACATTTTCTACTTTCAGGAGACGGATGGGGGCAGCTTAATTGAGGGAAGTCCTCTTCTTTTATTTATAAGCTTAGACGAAGGGGTGGAAAGTTGAAGAAGAGAACCACCCCTCTACGTGCTCAAGTACCTTTGGAGCAGGATAGAAAACGTGCGCAGGCGACCGGGTGACAAATAACCCTTATAAACGTTGCGCCATAACTTGGCTCTCATTCCAGCTTGGTGCAAGCATGACATCGCGGAGTGAGAGTGAGAATCAAGGGACGTGGTGGATGTTGCGAGGGTAGATCACAAAAATAGAGGAATGAAACCCGTGAAGGGGTGGCTAGTTGGGCTACTTGATTACGTCGCTATAATAAACATCACGCCGATATGAACTTCCTCTCCTCCTCTTTCACTACTCGCATTTCAAAGCGTTATATTTTTTCGATCACTGTTACAGGATCGCTCTTCTCTTTTCAACTATCAACCCTGAACCCTCTACCAATAACCGACCGATGTTACAATACAATTGCAAATATGATGCATTTATTGCAAGGATGATTCGTATTCGGTGTAGAACTGTTGGTGCAGAGTTGTGAATATACGAAAGAGAGGTGCAGTGCATGAAAAAATCGAAACTATCCTACGATTGGCCACGCATTCGATTCCAATCACGAATCATCCAAACTAGTCACGTTTACATCCTTCTATATTCCAATTGTTCATCATATATTTTTTCTCTTCTCCATTTTTCGACCCTGACACTTTGGCTCGTTACTTTTTTGACTGATAAATTTTATGGCTTCATGTGAGACCAGCTATTTTTTATTCGGTAGATTCTGTTAATTCGATACTAAATCTAAAAATGATTGAGTATAATGAAATAAATGAAGAATTTTATAGCACGATTCATAATACAATGCTTTAAAGAATACTCTACGATAGAAGAACATTTTTTTTTCACTTCTATTTTTATTGTTACACTTTTTTAACTTCACGAAAACAAAATAATTTTTGTACCATTAAACAACCAATTTAAGATTTATTGTGGTTTTCAAAAATATCTTTAATTTAAAAAAAATTAAAACAAAAACATCAAAATAAACCAACAAATGTTTCTTGTTATGCAATAATGTTCGTAGATTAATTATAATTAATAATGAAGAACTTAATGTTATCAGTTTTCTATACATTTATAAATATCGGAATATTTTTTCTTAACACCCATGCGTAATAAGGTGACTGAATATTAATAGTGAAGAATTTCTTGGATAGCTTAAGTAAGAGCTCTTGGCGCGTAACCAAAAGTTCTGGGTTCGATTCACGGTCTAGGCTGTCCGAATTATTCTTTTAGCTATCGAAAATAGTCCGAGTTCCCCTTTTTGTTCATCCCTTTTTTCAAATTTTCATAAAATTGCTATTAAAATGGCAATTATAACTTCAGGTGATGCTTAGTTTAGGAAGTAAAAAAAAATGCTCCGAATATAATCGACAATAGTAAATTTCATTTTATTCTTCTTTATTTTATAAATTAGCAATCTATATATATATATATATATACACACAAAAAACAAATTTCTTGCGCCAAGAAAATTTTAAGGAAATCAAAAGTTATTTTGGAGCAAGAAGAAATTTTCTTGGCTCAAGAAATTTATCTTGACTCAAGAGACTTTGACTTCATTCAAGAAATTTTCAACCTTCCTCGATATTTTCTTGAGCCAAGAAAATTTACACTCCAGTCAAGAATTTTTTTTTTCAGTGTATATAGGAGACTTTCTATAGAATAGATATAGTCACTCATCACGATATCTCTGGAACTATAAGACCTAGAGACTTGAAATTTGGCAGGAATATTTCTTTCGCCGAGTAGAGGTCAGCTAAGAACGGATTTTACGAAATTCCATCCACAAGGGGGGTTGCGGGGGCGTTAACAATAAAAAATTCCCGTTTTTAAACTATAGCTTCTATCGAATTCAAATTTGGTAGGAATCTTCTGCAAGAGATGTAGAAATAATCTATCAATGAATTTTACGGTATCTCACTCCACAGAGAATTGCGGGGGTAGGTATTAACAATGAAAATTTTTTATTTCAAAGCTATAGCTCCTATAGACTCCAAATTTAATAGAGTCGTCTACATGTGATACAAAAATGATCTAAGAGCGGATTTTACACCGAATTACCATCAATAAAGATCGCGGGGGTGGGTGTTAACGATAAAAAATCTTAATTTTTTAAATATAGCTTCAAAAAGCTGCAAATTTGGTAAGGATCTTTTATTTGTCATGTAGAGATCATCTCAATACGGATTTCAATAAATTCTACTTCCGATTCGATGGAATGTGGAACCTGTGCAAATCAAAATAATACTCCAATTGAATTTCAAGTCTAGATCTAAAACTACAATTCTATAAAGTGCCCAGCGGAGCGGGCGGGTAACAGTTAGTAGAATATATTTTTTACTAAAACTTTAATGAGCATTATGAGATATAGACTTTTTCGACATTAAACAGGATTATTATCAGTAAACTACTTCCAACTTTTCGTTAAAATAAATATTTTATCATTTTTTTATTCCTCCCTTTATTCTGTTGACTCAAAATATATGTGCTATATACATATCATGTGAATAGTAAAAATACATACTATATAAATAAAGTAAAGGACAGAAAAGAAGGTTGTGTGATATGAGTTGGAAACAACATTTTTCAGAGTGGATCACAAAGAGTAGCGCCAGAGGCAAAACGGACGTTTTACGAGGCAGTAACGGCCGATAAGGTGAGCTCGCGCCCCCGACGGAGCTTATTCTACTACAGCACCCAAGTGGCTGTTCAACGTAGTGTATACTTTTCAAAGCCACTGTATGTGTCTTCACTTCATGTTCACTTTATTTTCCTCCACTTATTCTTTTGATACAGTATTATCTCCCTCTATATCGTCTAGTATCTTTATTATAATTATCATTATCATTATTTAATTATTCGATAAAATTTATTAAAATATTTCAACAAATTCTTTCAACACAAATTCTCAACTAATTAGTGATTTTAATTAGTCATTTGTTTTCGCCATCAGCAAGTCTCTGAGAAATAATTGCGCTACCGGTTCTTGAAATGACAAGTATTTTACACTACTGAAGTCGTAAGATATCTGGAATTTAACGATCAATTAATATGGACGGTTATATTATCACTATCAATAATAACATTAGAAGTATTACGTCACATTTCCCTCGGTGAAATGGGCTGTAAAATTTTTGGAACGTCGGGTGCAAGTTATATTCTACTTCAATGTGAGATATATTTTTTCATTCAAGAAATTTTTTCATGGATGAAATGAGCCTTGGAATTAAGACAAAATGTACATTTTTTATTTCAAATTATCTATGGGCAAAAACTTCCCGGTTCAACTTATACACAGAAAAAAGGTTTATTTGAGCCGAGAAAATATTTTTTTTCCGAATTATTTTTTTGAGTAAAAACAAATTTTTTTTTGACCCAAGAAATTTCACTTATTCCAACAAATTAATTCCTTTGATTTAAGAAATACGTATCTTAATCCAAGAAAATTTATTTAAGTTAAGAAAATTTTCTTGTTTTGAGAAAATTTACTCCTTGCTCCAAAAAATTTAGTTCTTGATAGAAGTAAATTTCCTTCTCTTGAGAAAATTTCTCTCTTGCTCCAAAAAATTAAATATCTTAAGAGTAAATTTTCATTAATATTTTTATTGATTAAAATATCATATGGAAAGATCAAATAATACTGAATCATTTTTTTTCATTCAATATGTATAATTGCACACTAAAATAATATAAAATGGGCATCAAATATTCAAGAGAAAAATTTTCTCAAGGTGAGAAAATTTTTTTCTCAGCTGAAGTAGGTAGTGCTGCTTGCCTAATGTATCTAAAAATCTTGATCAAATATGAAAATTTATTGTATCAAATATTTATGATAATTTGAATTAAGAAAAAATTACTTCCACCAAGAATAGAATTTCAAGAAAAATTTTTACTTTGGCCAACACAACTTCGGTCTTCCTTCAGGAACCCGAAAATTTTCTTGAGCCAAGAATTTTGTTCTCCAGTCAAAAAATTTTTCTTTCTATGTAGAATATCTCTGTTGTGAAAATGAAATGCTACACAGGAAAAAAATTAATTTGAATCATGTAAATAATTTTGAAGAACTTTATCTTCTTGATTGGAGCAAAAAAATTCTTAGACTAAGAAATTTTTCTTGGTTTAAGTAAATTTTATTTGATTCAAGAATTTTCGTCTTGATCTAAAACAATGAAACTCTTCAATATTATCTTTATGGTTCAAAAATTTTTCTCTTGATTCAAGTTAATTTTTTTTTCTGTGTAAAAATCATGTTAGTCCTGAAGGACTTATATAGTTCGAGTTGGAAACATCTCTTCTTGGTTCAAATTTTCTCCTTTTTTCTGTATGTACACTTGTCGCGGTTCTCGACGATTATTATTTACAATAAAAGTAGTAAAAAAAGTGATCAGAGTCAACATATATAATATGTAGACAGATTTCTGAAGAAGAATAAGAAAGAGGAACAGAAAGCCTCATCTAGACAAAGAATAACAGACTGAGCATATATATTAGCATAAGATGTAAGATGTAAGATGAAAGATACAAAGCACATTGGTATGGATTCTGGTCTAACTCGTTTTTTCTGTTTGGTGTTTCAGGTGCGAATGGGCTACGCAGGCGCGGTCGTCAAACCTACACGCGTTACCAAACATTGGAGTTAGAAAAGGAATTTCACACGAACCACTACCTCACAAGGCGGAGACGGATTGAGATGGCGCACGCGCTATGTTTAACAGAAAGACAAATAAAAATATGGTTCCAAAATCGGCGGATGAAATTAAAAAAGGAAATTCAAGCCATCAAAGAATTAAACGAACAGGAAAAACAGGCACAGGCGCAAAAAGCGGCAGCAGCAGCTGCGGCGGCAGCGCATCAGCAAGGGGGTGGTGGAGGCCCCGACGGGGGCAACTAGGGGTACGCCTTGCACCGGAGCCCCCCTGACCATCACAATGCCAATCCGCACCATTCTCTGTTAGCATCGCAATGTACACAGCTATATTAAGGTCAGTTCTTTTACTATCTTTACTAAATATACTGACAAAATTATATATTGAAGTGAAAAAAAAAAAAAAATAAAAATTTCGTTTTGGAAACTTGAAGAAAACAGAACTTTAATAAATACATCTTCAGTATGAGTATGAAAAAATGTGTGATATTAAAAAAAAAAAAAAAAAGTCAGCATAAGAGAATTTTTTTCTCAATTTTACATTTGATATTATTTATAAATTAAAATTATCAAAACTTTTGTGTTATATAATTTAGTATCCGAAAAAATTGTATTGTATCTGTGTTATATTTAAATCAAAATCAAAATTTAGTCTTCCCTTCTAAATAGTGACCGTATATGAGAAAGGGGATGAGGGCGAACTAACGGGGTCCTACTGATGAACAAGCGTTGCTCTCTATACATGTATGCTCGATATTAAATGTATCAGAATATTTTTTGTATTATTTGTCTTTAAATTAATTGAAACTGTCTTACACGAATAATTATAGTATAGAAGTGTGAAGATTAATGCATGAGACGTCAGTTCAGTTAAAATACTGTTTTGATAGCAAAAAGAATGATATTTTTCTAACAATTTTTTTAGTGGAGAACCGAAAGTTCTTTTATTATTTGCTGTTTTAATTAGAATATTTGTAGATTAAGTTTTTTGTGATTAAAATGTAAAGGTTATGATAACAAATGATTTGTATAAAAAGTGTTTCGACCTTTTCAAATTAGTATTTTGAGTTCTGTATGTATTTTGAAATTAAGTTAATATTAATTTTATCTATAAGAGACATGAAATGTCATAAAATCTGAGAGAAAAAAAAAGAGTAATTGCACAATACCTCTTTTGACTTATATTTAATTTATTTTATCTTTTAAAGATCTACTTAGTTCTATGAGAAATTGAATTTGTGAAAATTTAGAATATGCGAGAAATTAAAGAATTAGATAAATTATATTCGAACTTTATTTAGAGAAGAAAAATTGAATGTCACATTGTATTTTAAATTCTAATGTAGAAAAATTTCCTGTGAGCTAATTAAAATTCGTTCAATCAAAAAATATTCTATGTTTTAATTTGAAAAAATAAATGTTCACAAATTAGATCATAAATAAGACAGTTTTTTTATTTTACAATATTCCTGTTTCATCCCCAAAAATTGAACTCATAATCACAAGCTACAGCTGACTTTTCATTTATCAACAGATATTTCTTTTCAAGAAACACGTGACTGAAAAAACTGACAAAACTTTTTTATACTTCATACATTTCATACTTCTTCAGGAAATTCCGTGACAATATAATTGTAATTATTTTTATTGCATAAGTATAGATCACATTCGAAAACCTTGAAGTTACATTTTAAGTATGCAATATTTCTTTAAATTTTAACAAAAATATAAATGCCTTATAAGGTCCATAAGATATTTGAATAATTATTCTCATGAAGATAATTAAAAATGGTTATAGTAAATCATAATTATTCGCAAGTTGCGTTGAGAAAGATCTGTCAATATCACGAACGAAACATTTCTTGCATGATTTTCGAAGACAGACTTCAGGAATAAATTTATCATATCAGTAATTAATAACAATTAAAAAGAGTAATTGAATGAAAAACAACTTCTTTGATAACTGAGATAATTTTACAATAATAATAAAGACATTGTATAAATTAAAGAAAGTAGAGGCTTGCATAGATGTAATTTTATTAGTTCATTAAAGAAAGAAGCTGAATTATTACAACTTCCCCTCAATTTAATATTTTAATGATATTATAGAATTTGTTAGTATGAAAATTAACATGATTACTTGTTCTGTTTACGAAATGCCCATTCTGTAATTTATCGTGGCTTGTTAAATTAAAAGAACATGTAGTTGTAGAAAAGAAGCAATCTTCAGTATAAACACCTTTTGTCTCGAAAGATATCTTTCGGCAGGATACCTAATGAGACTAAACCGCATATAAGCGTGCACTTTCATAATTTGCTAAGTTATTCCACTCGCGTGCTTCAGCACACCCGCGCTTAACACGTACCTAAAAAGAGATAGTCACTCTGGTGCGTTATGTTTAGAGTTGAAATGTTGCAGTCTCATGATTATACTTCTCGCCAGTGTATATTCCCTTTCTTTCATTCTCTTCCATTTTACCTTAACCAAACAATTTACAAGTTGAGGATTTTATCATTTTAAATTTTATACACCCTCTTAAAATATGTTTTTTTTTTTCTTTTTCTATACATAGATATGAATGTACAAGTGTGCACGGTTAATCTCACTTACATGCTAGACATCTAAAAATATAAATAATATATACCCTTGTAAAAACACATAAGGAATTCTATTTTCTACGAAAGCTTTGAAGTTTGTTCTTGCAGAATATATTAGGGTGACATTAATCAACGCCTCACAGGGCCCACCACAATCCTTCTATCTAGTTTACGATCGTTAATTGCCATCTTTCATCCAGCTCCCTTTAGAGCATATCCGCATCACGCAAAGTATAAAAACTCACACCCGTGATTCCCTTATTTCGTTTTAAGTTATTTCTTACAATCTTTCAATGTTTTCGTTTCCCTTGCCATTGAAAAAATAAAAAGTTAAACGTCCGGCTTTTTTATGATACTCATAGGTATTGTAAGTGAAAAAAAAAAGACAATGTTTTACGATATTTCGTGGAAAGAAAGTTTCCGAAGCAAACGCAGCAGGCAGGTTAACAGAAATCGGTTACTACCAATTTTCGTGTATCGCTCTGAGTGATTCTTAACAATAATTTCTATTCGTATTTCTATTCTATTCTCTTTTTTTAAGGGTCACTGAGGCCTATCCCTTACTTGTGCTTGCCGGGTTTACGACCCTTGATCCTTGCTCTTTGGGTTCACTTTCGAAATCCGTCATAAAAAAAGGTCAACGTGTTTAGATTTTCTGCACTTTCTCTTTCAAAGTTTTTTATTTTATCTTTCCTTTAAATTATTTTTAAATTTCTTTTCGTAATGGTAAGTTAACGAGTTTCTCTGGAAAGAAGATAAAAAAAGGAATAGACACTCATGGGAAGTCAACGATGTGTCCAGATGTTTTCAGAAATAACTATTCTTCATATGCCGGGTTTTCACGAAGCTTCAAGTAGAATATAAAAAATAAAATAGTGAAAGAAAGGAAAACATATGAGAAAAGAGTGAGAACCTTGGGAGATAGGAATGAGGAAAAATAAAATGGGGGAAAAAACGAGCAATCCAGTTAGGGTCTGATTTGTGATCTGGTTGTAAACCCTAAAATAAGTCTCCTGCGATACTTTAACTTGTATACATATTTGAAAAATTTGTGTTACATTTAATACATATCATATTTTTTTCGAACAGTTTGCCTAAATTTATGTGTTTATTCGATGAAATCAAAGTATACCTACTGAATGGTAAATATCAGGTTTTATGTTTAATTTTTAACATGTTTTATGTACCAGATTTCAAATTTTATATCCTTCACTAATAAAAAGATTAACTTGATTCAAGAGCCATTTTGAAGAAAATGATTTTCTTGAGTCAAGAGAATAAATTCTTGAAACAAGAAAATTTTCTTCGATCCAGAATAATTTCTTAACTCAAAAATTTATTCTCTTGACTCAAGAAAATCATTTTCTTCAAGATGGTATTCTTGGTTCAAGTTTTTGACTCTTGAGTCAAGTTAATTTTTTTATCAGTGAATCAATAAGCTATAAAACTTATTCTGTCAAGAAAAAAAGTTTTGTAAAATTGTTAATTTTTTCTAAAATTAATTTTAATTAATAGTAATTGTATATTATTACATATTCTGAGACAAAATTTTCGAACACATACTGATGAAAAAATTAATTTAATTCAAGAAAAAAATTTTGAACAAAATAAAAATTATGTAAACCAAAATAATATATTCTTAGATTTTGATTCAACACAATGTTATTTTTTAAAAAACTTTAATTTATTTTTTTAAAAATTAAATTTGTATTATTAAGTCACGTTTTCTTTATTAGACTTTTCTAGGTTAAGATTTTTCCTCTTGGATTAATTTAATTTTTTTTATCAGTGTATTCACATTCTTTTCATTCGTTCACCTCACTATGTTGTTGTTTTGCACCGATTTAAAGGTGCGGGCCATGATAACAACAATTTCTTACAAATTTTACCACATAGCTTGAAATTCAGTATAGAGATGTGTTACAAAACGCACGGCAGTGCCATCGCGATCACCATGTAAATTTAGCTAGTTTCAATCTTTGTATGATTTTATGCAGATAGAACAACGAACGAAGCGTTTATGGAAATTCTGAAGCTTGCACGACACGAGTAACGCTATAGTTTCCGGGTTAGGCACGGCACTCACAAACAGACCTTAGATAAATGTATTGTGATTGTCTAAGGAGACACAGAAACGCGATGGTTGTGTTTTTCTAGTTGCTATTCTCATGCCATATTTTAATTGAGCGTGTATCAGACTGATGACTGAATCGTCGTGATCAGAGTAATGTAAAAACATCACAGGAGAATCAGATATTTCAATATTTAATACTGACACAACATTAAAATGCCTCATAGACAACCAGATATATAACTTTTTTCCTTTTTTTTACATCCATTGAATTTTAAAAGAACGGTATCTCTATCAAACCAGTTATTGACTCATTTTAAGACTTTTTACTGAGAACTATTGTATATTGTGTGAGAAAGTCTCCTTTAAATATTTTCAACTTTGTAATATATACGGGATCCTTTTAAGGAATCATTGTCTCTCATTCTTTTCAGTTTTAATCATTAATCAACAATTTTTCTTTTTAATTAAAACTATCGAACTGTTTAAATCGAAGCAGACGATATAAACAATAAATGAGTCAAGAAAAATTTTTTCGTTTCTTCAGACTATCATAAAAAAAATTGTTTCAGAATATAATTTCTTAAAAATCCCCTCTAAAACCAGTTCAATGGAAAAATCTTCAAAAGTTATTTTGAAAACTCCAAAAAATGTCCTAAATCCTTACACTGAAGAAAAAATTAACTTGAATCAAGAGTAAAATTCTTGAAACAAGAAAATAATTTTGAAAAAGCTCATTGTCTTGAATCAAGACGAAAAATTTTTGAATCAAGTGAAATTTACTTAAACCAAGTGAAGTTTCTTAGCTTAAGAATTTTTCAACTCAAACCAAGACGATGAAATTCTTTAAAATTATTTATTTAATTCAAGTAAATTTTTTTTATTTTTAGTCATTTTTTTTATACGTCTACTATTTGCTAGCTCAAAAAGAACATACTCTAAAAATTTGAGATTAACACTTCAATTTCCGAAGGTTGTTAAAAATTTTAGATAAGATTTTTAAAAAAAGTTAGGAAAATCCAAAAGTGCACGCCTCATAGCGGTCATTTAAATTTTAAGATAAAAAGTTTCATTAAATTTATTGTATTTTGATCAAATTTACAAAGCGCACGCGTCGATCTCAATATTTTATTTACGGCTTAAGGCTAATCTTCATTTGTATTTAAATATAAACAAAGTTGTAAAAGTAATAAGTACAATAGTCGATTCGTATTTTTCTTATTTTCTGTTCTGTCGTTATTAATTTTCCAAGTGATAGAGTGCCAATGTAACTTTACCGTTAGTGGCGCCATAAGTTTAAGGTGAGGAAAAAAAATACTATAATAAAAATATAGATAGATATACAAAAAAAATACACAGTCGTATATCAGTTTTTTATAAATAATAATTAAACGACAGTAAATTGAACGCTCATATTAATTGAGAACATCCACAGTGTGTTACTTTAGATAATAAAAAAAAAATATCCTGGTACGATAATTTTTTCGACCAATTTCCCTGCCACATAAATCAATCAACACACGGACGTCCAGAAAAGATTATTTTTAATGTTATTTATTTACTATGTTAAACAAAATAATTTTATTGAAATATGTTTTATGTGCCTGACAAATTATTTGACTTGATATAAGTGTACTCATATTAACCTATAAGTGCGATATAAATAAAAAAAAATCAACTTTTGTTTCGAGAAAACTGCTTATTTTGAAATGTCGAGAGTAGAGCACTACCTCAACGCTCCGCTTATGAGGCGTGCAATATGATAAATTAATATATTTTTATAGAAGATTAAAAAAAAAAGTTTCTTTTATTTTTTTTTTTGCGCCATCTTAATAATATACCTATAAATGTTTTGGAGTGAGTATCTAAAATGTATTTCAAATTAATACACAATTTTTTGAAACAAAAAGAATAATTTTCTGAAATTTTAAAATCAGAATTAGATTTTTCTTACTCAAAATATAAATTTTATAAAGTTAACATAAAAATTATTTTCTTGGTTGAAATAAAGCTTTTTTCTGTGCAGTAGTGAATAATTATAGCAAAACGTTCAGTATCTTATAATGCCCTTAAAAGTACCTGTATATTACAAAAATGAGACTAAAATTGACCGGAATTCTAAATTTTAAAAGTCACTCCATTTTGTCCAGCCCTCTTTATGATACACCTTTGCGTGTGTAGAGATTTACGCAGCGTGTTCGATCAATTGCCATAGCTCGGTCTTATAGCCACTGGACAGAAATCGTTTGGAGTATATGAGAGTGTTCATTCGCACTTAATAGCAGTAATTCTCGTTTGTCTGGAGCCGGCGGCATCAAGTCTTTTCCAGCAAGCTAAGACTCGTGAACGGCGATCACCAATCGGAAGACTCCAAGATTCCCGCTTGACTGCATGGTTTAACAGAAAAATCTCCCGTATACACATACCATTCTGTTATTACGAGGGAACTCGTTGCCCGTTGAGTAAATGTGCTGCGTTTATTTACAAGCTCGATGAAAAGACCAACGGGGAAAAAATTAAATTAATGCGAAACTCGTGCGAAACATTGGCTAAGTAATACGTCTGGAAGATTATTTACTTTTTATTTTTTCAAATAATATGCTTGAAATTCAAAATACTTGTTTTTATACCAACAATTTATTACTTTTTTCGCTCTTTTCCTCTTGCATGCTCTTGTTTTTAAAGAGCAAAGAACATTTTTAAAACAATTTTTTTTACTATTTATATTTAAAAGTCACTATTTTTTTAATGATACTCGCATCAAAAATGAACAACTTACATGTTTCTACATTTTTTCATTCTTTTGTCAACATTACAACATAAAAGTCAATATACAATAAGTGAATTAACAATACAAAGCATATTTTCGAAATTATTCACTTCACACATTTCACACAAAAAATAAATTTCTTGCGCCAAGAAAATTTTAAGAAAAACAAAAATTATTTTGGAGCAAGAAGAAATTTTCTTGGCTCAAGAAATTTATCTTGTCTCAAGAAACTTTGACTACATTCAAGAAATTTTCAATTTTCCTTTATATTTTCTTGAGCCAAGAAAATTCACACTCCAGTCAAGAATTTTTTTTTTTCACTGTAGTTAAATCAAACTTAGATATTCTAGCTACAGATCGTGGTCAAAATTGATTCATCTTACGCAAAATAATTAGCAAACATTAAAAATTCCAAAAAATTAATTACAAAGTTAATTTATTGACGTTCATATGTTAAGAATTGCACGGAAAAAAGAAAAATAAAAAAATTTAACTTTGTTCAAGAAATTTTAACTTCATTCAAGAAATTTTCAATCTTCCTTAAGATTTTCTTGATTTAAGAAAATTTACACTTGACTCAAGACTTTCTTTCTTTCTGTATAAGTATTACAGATTTTATAAGAATTACATTGTAAAATGTAATAATATTTACATTGAAAGCGTTGAAAATTAACATTCAAAGTTTGAATTACAAAAATGTTATTTCGAACTGTAATTTTTTTAGTTTTGAATACGATGGGACACTTATTACTATTTATAATGTAATTTTTCAAGTTTTCTTTTTTCCGTGTGAGATACAAAAAACTAACGTCAAGTCTCATCAAAAAATTGTTCTAAAAATTATTCCAAGTCGACTGAAGATTTTACTTATGTAGGTACTTGCATAAGATACCATGGAAACATTATCAAAAAATTAAGTTGTTTATATTTTTCAGTGTAGCATAAGTAAGCGAGAAAGAGAATCGCTGTCTCTATAAAATGGTACGTGAGCTAGAACATACTCTACGTACCCTCTTCTCAACAATTCTCGCCCCTCTTTATAAAAAGTAAATAGCAGTCCCATTGTATTCAAACGAGAATAATTAAATTATTCATAGCAAAAGGTACACAACTATCTTACAATCGAGAGCACGATCAGACTATTATGTTAAATGAAAAAAGAAAAAGGACGTAAACGTAAAAATGCATTGTCTCTCGAATCGAATGTATCAATTATACTCTCGTCAGAATATAAAATCCCAAGTTGTTCTTTCCTTCTTTTCTTCTTTTTCCTCTCGTGTCAAATCAAACATTCTGCATCTGCAGATTATTTCATTGAAAAGAGTGTTGGTAGCGCCATCTCGAAGTGTTAACTACGTTCTCCTTAGTTATGGCTGCCCATCCCCGATGAATGTGTAGGCGTGGTCAGGGGCGGGGATCAAACTTGGAAGCATCATCAATGTCAAAAGTTAACTTGATTTGAATTGCTTCTAAAATTGATTTTAAGTCCTGATGTGGAGCAATTTTCACGTCAAATGTTTAATTTTATAGCAATTTTTCTTGTCAATGGTTTTTTTTCGAGTAAATAGTGTTTATTAGGTTTAAAGTTGCCGCCGGAATCGTTGCGCCTGATGAATGTATTCCTCCGCGGAACTACTTTCTGTTTATTGGCAATTTAAACGACAGGTGGCAGTGCTATATCATACAATAGAAGAGATTCTGAGGACTCTCCATTACCGACACCCGATTAGTGTACTGTTTTATTTGCGTCTCGTATATCCATTAAGTTTCACAGTCTCTCCGCCAGGATAAAAGCCGGGTACTCTGTCTCTTCTCGGATATATAGATATATTTAAGCTTTTCTTATCGACAGGTTAATAGCATGCTCACTTTACGAAAAAGTCGCTCGGATGTTATTTTATGGCCATAAAATCACCGGTTATGAACAGGAGAAAATAAATAATCAAGATAAAGTATTTAATATTATTTTTTATGTTTTTTAAATTAAAATAAATCTTAATGCTGTAAAATGCGGTAAAATGATAAAAAGTTGAATTGAAATAAAAGTTTATAGCATAGTAAAATTGGCAGACACAAATAGAGTGATACTGTAGTTGTTTGGGCTATCAAAACCAAGAAAGAGGATTTTTATTGGCTGTAAACGAAGACATTTACGATCCATAAAGATGTGAGTGCCGCAAGTATAGTCTTCTTCCCGGCTCCCCCGCTGGCTTACGTAACCCATTACCCCTTCTTCTACTAATACTGGTTCGCCAAGGGCCGCCACTGGCACGCGCCCGCACCCGCTTCGAGATTTACAGGTTGCGCTCCCGGTAACACCTCGTAAACTTGGCTTAACGACTTCAACCAGGCCTAACTGCTTCCTTCCTGCAATCAGACCCTGACCTATCCCAAAAAATTATTTTTTAGACAAAAACAAACTATAACTTTCACTACAACTGTTAGAAATTTTTTTTATTCACTACTTGTGGATTTAAATTAAATATTTTATTACAAGCTTTAGACTTTTTATGTATTTTATGGAGCGTTAAATTTTTTTTTTTGATTATTTATCAAGTATAATTTTAATGCGGTGAGATCTTTATCGATGAGGATTTAAAGTTTATAGGATATTTTATTTATCGGTTATTATATTGTAATTGACTACTTATGTTTATGAAGAGATAATTTGTTGGTATAGTCATAAGTAATAAACAAGTTTCTGTATATTTAGTGATTATTGCAGGCGTGACTTATTATAACTTTATGATTTGTTTGGATTGTAGTTTATTATCATATACCGTCTGTCATTATGTATAACTACCGACAAAATATTGCAAGTGTTGATTTTATCGTGACATTTATGAGAGTCATTATTAGATGATACCACTTCTGAGGATCGTAAAGGCTACGCTGTGTGGTTAAGCTGGTTTATCGTTGTTGTATAGTAGTGGGAGTCAGTCGGCGTGGTCGTAAAGATCAAAAGGAAGGGAGGCTAACAACTTGAGTGATTGTCCGCTAGAATGCGCTCTTTATATGTCATTATTGATGATATTATTATTTACTCCTATGAATTATTCTTTTTTTTATTTTATTTTGTTTGTTATTTACATTTTTTTTAATCAATTTTTTTATCATACGAAAAATTAAAAAAACACCTGGACTTATAAATAAATTAAGTGTATTAATTTTATAAATTTTTCTTTATGAAATTGTTATTTTATTTATAATTAGTGGATCATTAATATATTTAGTCACATTTCAAAGAATAGTTTTTAAATATTGTGATAATACGAAATTAAATTATAAAAAATATTTCTTAAGGTATAGATACACACTGATAAAAAAATTGACTTGACTCAAGAGCCAAACAAACAAGAACAAATTCTTGAGGTAAGAAATTATTCTGGGTCTAAGAAAATTTTCCCGTGAAAATTCTTTTCAAGAATTTATTCTCTTGACTCAAGAAAATCATTTTCTTCCAAATGGTATTCTTGCTTTAAGAGTTTGGCTCTTGAGTCAAATCAATTTTTTTATCAGTGTACACAGACAATTTTGCTAGAAATTACAAGAAAAAAATATCATCAACAATAATCAAATATTTAGTTAATGGTCGTGATATTTTATCAGTAAAACGTCTTTATTGGTTCTGAAATTTCTTATCAATTAAATGGTTAGAAATTACTAAAATGTCAAAAAATGGCTTTGATGTCGAGGAATTTCCTCTATTACCTGAAGTATTTGTAGTTAATAGCTTTGAATTTATGTTGATAAGTTAATAATTAAAAAACTGATCTTTGAGCACACAGAAAAAAAAATTTACTTGAATCAAGTATATAATTTTAAACAACTTAATCTTCTTGATTTGAGTTGAAAAATTCTTAGATTGAGAAATTTTTCTTGGTTTAAATAAATTTCACTTGATTTAATAATTTTTCGTCTCGATTCAAGACAATTAAAATTTTGAAAATTCTTCTCTTCATTTAAGTCTATTTTTTTTTTCGTACAGTGGAACCTCATTATAAAACTATTATATAGTTTCTTTTTGAAGCTACCGCGATGCCTGATGGTTCATCAACAAGATAGCGAGTAGTCTTATAATGAGCTTCGATTATACTTCTATTTATTATGCATTGCTTGAACATTTTTAAACTGTTGTTCTTTCATTATATATCATTACGTTTTTAACAAATTACTTCTTTTAAAAAATTAGGAGAATTACAGAAAATACGAGGCATTTCTTTTGTCAAATTGATCTTTTTTGAACTCGATCCTTTTTGATTTGGCTGAATTTGATTTTACTCAACTCAAGAAAGAATGAATTTAAAAATAATCGGTTTTTTTTATTCTCAAACAGCCATCACTTTTTCAAAAATTGATCATCCGGAAACGTATCATATGGAAAATTTTCGTTTTCAAATGTATTTTCTAAAAAAAAAAAAAAAAAAAAAAAAAGTTTTCAAAGATCAACTTTTAATGAAGCTAGACTAAAAAAAAAATTAATAAAATCGTTCCATCAATAATCGGCTATTTTTAATGGGGAAAAACGTGTAGTTTCACTGTTAATGAAACGTTCTTTTTATTTCTTTTTCTTACTTTTTAGAATCAATGACAAATTTTTTGACAAAAACCGCTTTTAATCATTATCAAAAGCATAAGTGATTTATTGTTCATCTTTTTTATAAAAAAGTTTAGGGGACTCACTTTGACCCCTCTTCCCTTAGATAAACTTTTGAACCATACACTGAAAATAAAAATTCTTGACTGGAGTGTAAATTTTCTTGGCTCAAGAAAATATCAAGGAAGATTGAAAATTTCTTAAATGAAGTCAAAGTTTCTTGAGACAAGATAAATTTCTTGAGCCAAGAAAATGTCTTCTTGCTCGAAAATAATTTTTGTTTTCCTTAAAATTTTCTTGGCGCAAGAAATTTGTTTTTTGTGTGTATGTATTTTCTGAATTCTCTTGACGAGCTGAGTTGCGACTGTATGTCGCGATATATAGTCAAATTTTTAATAAGTTCCGTCATGAGGAACAATGCAATAGTTAGATTTCTATGAAATCTATACTAAAAATTTCGCTTCTTTATCTTTGCCATAACATTAAAATCATTTACATATCTTGAGTATCTAAAAATTATTTCGGTGGCAGGTTTTATGTAAGCAAGTAATTCCATAAAATTATTAAAGATTTTTTCCGTATAAAATTTTAATGTCCAAATATGAAATCCACGAAAGATGGAACAGTAACTTGTATCTCACGATGATATTAGCATTTAAAAGTGAATAGTTAGTTCCCCGTCTAGCGGCGCCATTGGTCTACATTTACAAAACAATGAGAGGCCGCAGTCTAAAAACTTTTAGGAACCCTGGGCTTCAGAATTAGAAGATCGGAGGAGGACACTCGAGAGAGTAAGAAAGAAACATTTTACGATAATGCTCTGCCATCGAGTGCAAAAGAGATGATGGTCTTGAACAAGAAGAAGAAGACGAATAATAACATGAGAGAAAAGGAGTGAGGGGAGCTGAAATAAGGCTCACACACTGGTAGAACGGCTCACAGCAAAGGATATTCAACAACGCAAGAGTTAACCTAGAGAATTTGGTGGTACAAAACCTCGTGTTTAGTTTTTTATTCTTCTCTTAAACTCTCTAGACCAATGCCTTAGCCTGGCATATGGTCTCTCTTGTTATTCTCTTGCTATCCTCTTTACCTCTTGTCACTTGTAGATATTTCTAACTGTAGTATGGTGCTCAAACCCATCCCCAGGCTTCCCACTGCGTCATGGCGGCTGCAGCGTTGCCAAATTATCTTATGTGACCACTTAATATGCTTAGCTAGCGTGATAATTTAATTAATTATTTATGCGATTGCATAAAAACATTCATTTTATGTATGATTAATTAAGTTATATTGTAAGTCGAATTTATTTCCTAATTTACGTTTCTTTAGACCGTAAAATCATGATTATCATACCATATAAAATAATCATCTCTGACCACTGAAAATATTTCATTGAAATCGGTGTAAAATAAAGATATATCCTCAATAAATTACAGATATTTAAGCGAATTTTAACTGTTCAGATAAATCTGATATCCGTCACTGTGATTATTTTTAAAATAAATTTTATTAACAATTTTATATCATTACTAGTGGAACCTGTTCAGATTTTGTAATAAATAAGCGTTGCTACTTTTTAAAATATCAGAAAAACTTTTATAGATGTACGCAAAATGTACCAGTTGCGTTCAATTAACGGAAATTCGAAAATTTATATTTTTTATTTCTTCTTCACCTGTCAAATGAATATTATTGATGATTCAAAAATAGATTTTTTTTTTTAGTTATCAGTATAACTATAGAATTTTTCAACATGAGTTTTTTTTGTCAGATAGGTACGTTGAATGAAAACAACTCGATTGGCAACTTATATTGAAAATAAATAGTAATTTTAGATTGCTTGAATTATTGGGAACGTTATAAGAAAACAATAACTAACCGTTTAAATTTCATCTGTTCTATTAATTACACAAATTTTCATTTCAATTGAAGAGTATGTACACAGAAAAAAAAATTTCTTGAACCAAGAAAATTATAAAGAAGACCGAAGTTATTTTGGAGCAAGAAGAAATTTTCTTGGCTTAAAAAAATTTAACTTCGTGCAAGAAATTTTAACTTCATTCAAGAAATTTTCAATCTTCCTCAAGATTTTCTTGATTTAAGAAAATTTACGCTTGACTCAAGACTTTCTTTCTTTCTGTGTAATTACTTATAACAAAATAAGCTTTGAAAACTCTACCAGATTTATATATTAATATCAAAATAAATTGAGACAATTGATTTTATTATAATTATTTGTTTAAACTTTCCATTTTCAAAGTGATCGGTTAGAACTGATAATGAAAAAAAAAAAAGTAAAATTAGAAGAAATTAAAAATTTATAAGTATCTATCTCTAACACAATAATAACATGAGATAAAAGTTTAGTGAGCTTTAGTGTTGCGTAAAATTACTTTCTCCAGATAATATTTTTTATAACGCGTAATGGGGATTGAAGAGCGGATGAGTTTAATTGTCTGTGAATTTGTGTATATAGTGACATGGTGGTCAGCCGTGAATTAAAATTCCGTGCGAGTGCCAGGACAATGTCGATGAGCCAAGCACATACACAGAGAAAAATACTAACGCACATTTTGAGAGACCGTTTTATTTTTTATTTATTTATTTATTTAGTTTTTTTTTTTTTTTTTTTTTACGAACGAGCACAATTGCGAATAAATTTTAGTCATGGCAAGGGAACTGCGTCCACATGGGCCGTTATGATTTAACCTAACTCCATGTAATCAATATACAATACACAAATAGTTAATTCAATTACGTCTATATTTTACTGGGTACAATATTAATCAACTAAAAGTGAATAAAACCGTATTCACTGTTTAGTTCTTTTTATTACCAATGCACTTGCACGCATCTTCCAATCTCTATACATGCATACGTATTCGTTTGTAAAATAAATTGAGAGAGTTATTATGATTTAATATCTTATTACAGCGAGTAATCATTCACTGAAAAAAAAATCAACTTGAATCAAGAGAAAAATTCTTGAACCAAGAAAATAACTTTAGAGAGTTACATTGTCTTGAATTAAAACGAAAAATTCTTGAATTTAATAAAATTTACTTAAACCAAAAAAAATTACTTAGTTTAAGAATTTTTCTACTTAAATGAAGAAGATGAAATTCTTCAAAATTATTTACTTGATTCAAGTAAATTTTTTTTTTTCTGCACAAAAAGAAAAATTTCTTGACTGGAGAACAAAATTCTTGGCTCAAGAAAATTTTCGGTTGCCTGAAGGAAGACCGAAGTTGTGTTGGCCGAAGTAAAAATTTTTCTTGAAATTCTCCTCTTCTTGGTGGAAGTCATTTTTTCTTAATTCAAATTATCATAAATACTTGATACAATAAATTTTTATAATTAATAAAGATTTTTAGATACTTTAGGGAAGCAGCGCCACCTATTTTAGTTGAGAAAAAAATTTTCTCTCCTTGAGAAAATTTTTCTCTTGAATATTTGATACCCATTTTTTATTATTTTAGTATAAAAATATTGATAAAAATTTACTTCTATCGAGATATTTAATTTTTTGGAGCAAGAGAAAAATTTTCTCACGACAAGAAAATTTACTTCTATCAAGAACTAAATTTTTTTGGAGCAAGAGGCTGAATTTTTTCAAATGAAAGATTTTCTTGACCTCAATAAATTTTCTTGGATCAAGATACGTATTTTTTAAAGCAAGCGTATTAATTTTGTTAGAATCAGTGAAATTTCTTGTGTCAAAAAAAAATTTTTTTTTTCGCTTAAGAAAATAATTAGAAAGAAAAATATTTTCTTGGCTCAAGTAAACCTTTTTTTCTGTGTATGTTTAAAGTTTGTCTTCTTAAATATTGGTGCGTAGTAAATTAATCATTTAAATTTATTTTCTCAGCCGTTGGAGTATAAACTAAGTTGCATCATTCAATAAAATATCGATACATTTTTTGACTAAATCAGTTAATGTCAGTTATACTGGTGTATGTACAGATAGGAATTTATTAACACCGACCACCAAGCAGGACAAATGCGTGAAATGACGCGATTCATTTGGACATATATTTTTTTCACTTGACTTGCACACGAGAGAGAACCTGTACTCGATAAATATCCTCCGTTCAATTTATTATAGTCGCTACTTAGTAATCGCGGGGACGTTCAATTAACGCCACGGGTACGCGTGCCACGGATAAATGATGTAACATATCAGTACGAGATGGCGCAGACGAGCTGTAGTCACGGCAGTTTCACCCAATACCAAACCTATATTCATACTATACCTTCTGTAACGTTAACCGTCGCTCATTTGTAATCTTGTATTTAATTGAAAACTCATTGTTTTCTTAATTATACTTCAACAGCTTACAGTTATGTATTGTTTAATAAATATTCATTGAGTTACCGTAAATTGCCAGGTTAGTTATTACTTTTATTATTAAGATTAATTATAAAAATAGCTTAGAACATGTAACATTTTAATTGTCTAGTAACAAGCAATTTTTTAATAAAACAAATGAATAATTTAACTTTTAAAATGTGAAATAAAGTTATTCTTCTTTTAATGTTAATAAAAGTAACTATCCGTGAAAAAAATTTTTTGTAATGGCCTGGTATGTTGTTAAATAAATTAGAAACCAGTGACAAACAAGCTCCTTAAAAGAGTGAAAAAAAAATTATTTATTTTTTAATTTTAAAGGTTTTATTCGATTATAATTATAATTCTTTACAACATTACAAAAAAATCGAAAAAGTTTAGCTATTTTGTTTGTGAATTGCTTACTTTATTTGATAGTATAGATTATCATTTGTTCTGTAAGTGGGTTGCTCAATAACTATTTATTGTATTTATTTAGTTTAAAAAATTGATCTTTATTTTGGAACAAAATTTCAAATTTGACGTTTTGTAAGGAAATAATTTAGTGACCATACACAGAAAGAAAGAAAGTCTTGAGTCAAGCGTAAATTTTCTTAAATCAAGAAAATCTTAAGGAAGATTGAAAATTTCTTGAATGAAGTTAAAATTTCTTGAACGAAGTTAAATTTTTTTCAGCCAAGAAAATTTCTTCTTGCTCCAAGGTAACTTCGGTCTTCCTTACTATTTTCTTGGTTCAAGAAATTTTTTTTTCCTGTGTACAGCCTTCGGCGGAGGTTTTCAATAATACCTTATTTAAAAAAATTATTTATGGTATAAATGACTATGAGGACTGATATGGACATATCAAGTCATGTCCAGTCTTTTAAAAAAATTATAGGTTGACAAGTCAGTCTTGATTAGTCAAAATCAGATCAAGCTATAATGAGCCTGATAAAATTTTTATACTAGGCCATATCAAAAAGATTTTTTAAGGGAAATGTATAATTTAAAATGTTAAATAACTTTATTTTCTTTTATACCATTAATAGAAGTCACTAACTAATCGTCAGAGCATTTTTTCCGGGCAGCAAGTATTATTCTCTAGGTGTGCAATAAATTCACAACGGTATCCAGAGAGTTCAGTTATTTTTTTGCTCCAAGGTTTGTTTTATTCTAGTTATTTTTATTTCATTTTATTTTTATTTTTTTTTCAATTCTATTGCCATCATTCGTCGCAGTGTCCGAGCATTAAACTTGGGACGTTTTAGCATCGGTGTAAGCTCGTCCGCGGGTGAATTTAAATTTAATGTCGTTTCATTACACTGATGACTGTTTTTGGAAGGAGTTAACAAGAAAAGAGCGTAGGCCCGTAGAGGTAACAGCAAAAACTGTGTACAATGTTTTATAGCCTTTACATTATTTAGTCAGACTGTAATAAACTTTTAAATTATATAAAACAAGAATGCATGCAAACTGGGTTGGTTTATTTTTCGTAATATTGAAATAAGCTTTTGAAAGTTTTCCTCGAGCTCGAGTTCTCGGAGTGTGTTGAGAAGAGGTAAAGAGAAAGGTAGTAGACCTGGTAGAGTGTAGTAAGCGAAATTATATACACAAAGTGGTTAAAAGTGTTGGCACTAGCAGGGGGTGCTGGTGAATAGGGTGTTGGAGGGTGCAAAAGCTAATTGTGATACACTCCGCGGGAAGCTAGTCGACACTGGGCGAGAGGAGGCTCTGGGGCTAAAGTTGGGTGGTACGTATAACTCAAGAAGTAGAGGCAGAAGAAGAAGAAGAAGAAGGAGAAGAAGAAAAGGATGAGGATGATGATGATGAAGAAGATCAGCAGCAGAAGAAAAAGAAGAAGAAGATGATGATGATGATGATGATGATGATGATGAAGTAAAACCTGGACAAAAAGAGATAGTCGTAGTTGAGCAACAATGGTGTGAGGCAAGACAACGTAGTTAGTTATACGGTTTGGCTGTGCATGTTGGCAGTACTGGTGTTTTTCATTTTCTTTATATCACCCTTGACGCTCGTAAAACCATTACCCGTGACCGAGCAAACGCAACTTCCATATAGACCGTATACACCCGACTTTGATGATACTGAAACTTCTTTATTTCCTCTCAAGCTGTATAAGCTTTCCTGTTGGAGAACTCCTCACCAAAAGAACCCAATTTCCTTCTCTTATTCGTGTGTACTTCTGTTTTCTTTGTCTTATTGTTTTTGTTTCTCCTTTTTGTCTTTTCCTACTCTATTACTTCGATTGCCTATACAATGGGAAACCTCACCGTACACTGCTCACTCTCAGGTGAATATATACACACATATACAGAGTACAGAATACAGAATTCAGTTTGAACGTGCTCGCGGAAAAGATTGGATTTTGCGTGTGCACGTTCCAGACTGAGTCGAACGATCCGTCGGACCGTTGTGCCGGGTTGTACTAAAAGATCTATGCTCTGTTCGTCTTTCATCTTGTGATAACATAAATGCCAAGCTAGCTTTGTATGTCACGCTAACTTTATCGAGCCCACAATTTCTAGATTCCACTACAAATAAATTATTATTCTAAATAATACTTTTAATTATTCTATATAATGTATTTACCAAGTTAACTCAATTCTTGAAACAACAAAAAAAGTTAATAAATCAGAGAAAAAATATTGCTCGGCATAATTATTTCATGATGTTAATATGCCTTTCATTTCATAAATTATTACCGTTTTTGTAGCTTAGATAATATATCTAATAATCTTCAAAGTTTCTCCTCTGAACATCACAGGCTAAATTTAATAAATTAGCTAAATTTGATGTAGAAAAAATTGATTTATCATGAGAATCGCACTGCCCCAAAAGTGAATTAACAGGAACTCATTTACATTCTAACATGTACTGTTAATTCGATAAACTTCTGCACGACTCATAATGCGGAGCCTTCGAAAGTCCTCTATTATCGAAAATTTTCTTATAGCTTCTTCTTTTTAACTATTTTCATTGTTATTTTCATGGAACCAGAATAATTTTCAAACTTCTCAGTTAATGATTCAATCAAGATTGATTTTGTAATTTTTAAAAATTAATTCAGTGGAAAAAAAAATAAAAAAAAAATAACTAGACAAAAAATCTAGTACTTCAATCATTTTTTTAAATTATTAGATTTGGTTTGTCCATAAAGGACTTGATGTATTTATAAATATAAGTAAATTTTGCCTTTGTGCGCATGCGTAATAATTCCAGATGATATTTAGTTCAATCAGTAGAGAAATTATACTGCGAAATATTTGAAATAATACAATTTCTCAATTAATCGATAATGATGGAGTTATTTTTTTATCCATTTTATACTTTATTATAAATGAACAATATAATATTTTTTAAAATTAAAGTAGCATTAGTAGTCGTCCAGTTTAGGGTTTCCTAAACTTTTCGTAAATGAATTTTAATATTAATATACTTAGGCACACCATACATGGCCGCCCTCTTGAAGCGCGTGCCAGAATTATCTATGAAATCCTTCACGTACATGAAGTCTGACCGATTGGAGACGTTCTTAACTGTGACGTGATGCCGAGATCTTGACTTAGTACCGGAGACACGTGAAACCCTCTCGTACCTTCCCGCGATCCATCTACGATAAGTCAGTTACCGAGCCGCTCTAGCGCGTCCTGCTCTTCTCTTTTCTCGCGATGTTTTATTTTTTTATCTCTACTTTTCATTGCTCTTTTTTGTACCCATACTTCACTCCTTGCTTGAAGCTCTTGCTGGGAGATTCATCATCGGTGTCTCCTCTTCAGCCTTGTATCTCGAATTTTGTTTTTCTTATTTCTCGCTGCAATGTCTAACCGAGCTTCGTCGTTCGCTTTTCGGCTATTCGGCATATTTTAACATCTACCATCCTTTTAGTGTTCTTATTTACTTTAAGCCCTTTTAATATACATGCACTTCTCACTTTGCTAAAAAAAAAAAAAAATTAAAAAAAAAAATAAAAAACATTTCTAGAAAACTTATTTCTGTAACTATATGTAAATATTTTTTGTTTCTCTGAAAAGTATTTAAGTTGGTTTTGGCCTTTAATCGATGTTCATAATCAAAATAATCTCTGTATAAATTTTTGGCTATTAAAAATATAAATTAAAACTGCCAGGCAGATAAATGAGCATGGGTGTGACAAAATGATAATTGTCATTCTATAGAAGGGACTGCGTTTAAAAGTGCCTAGTCAGGCATACCCACAATGCCACGTGGGTACTGCGACATTGTAAAACATCAAAAACAATATATCACTTGGTGCGATATCACCAGGAGATACCGTTATATTTTTCTCAAATGTCTGGCGTTGGCAAACTGTATATCCACATGACGTCGTAAAGGGTTGCCTAAATTTCTTCATTATTCATTTTTCTTACATATGAATTCATATATTCTGAATTTTGGAATCACCATTTTATTGTTTCTTTTTTTAAAATTTATATTGTGTATACATTTGTTCTTCAAAGTAATATAAATTTTTTCTAAAATACTGGTATAGACATGTATCTTTAAACTTCAGCTACTGAAGAGGTACTGGATTCTATAAGTTTGGTCATATTGTTTACATCTAGGATTATATTGTCTCCAATAGATTATTGTAGTACATTTGGTTGACGGGTGACTTTTTATTGAGATCAAAACTGTAGAATTTTAAATTGTTGTATTTTAGACAAAAAAAATTTGTTGTAGTACTTTGCTATTTATGTTAGTTGAATCGATAATGAGTGTATCATTAAATCATTGTTAATATTATATTATTTGTTTTTGATTAAAAATTTTTATATAAAATTTTCATTGTAGAATGGATGCAGTAGTATGATTTATGTAAATATTACTAAGGAGTTGTTATTTTATAAATTTAGTGTAATAATGTGGATAGTTAACTAAATATTGTCTCGGAATTAATTCATTGAAATAGATCGATAAGCAATTAGAGTGTAGTGATGTTAATAATTTTAATATATACCATCAGACATGTGCAAAAAATCGACAATTTTACTTTTAAAGCTTCAAATAGTACACGGAGAGAAAATCCTATGAAAAATTACGATGGTAACATCGCAATTTTTAGTATAAAACATTGTAGTGCCGGACCAGAACTCAAACATTATAATTTATACGATGCAACATCGTAAATTTCTATCACTCAAATGAAAAAGAAGTTTAGTTCACCGAAAAAATAATCCTGTGTCACTGAGGAGTCGAACCCGGTATCCTCTCCGCCACAGGCTCAAGGTTTATCCCCTTACGCCATCAGAGGGAATATCTATACTCTCTGTTCAGTTACATAATAAAACTCTCCATACAGTAGTTGGTCATCTTTCCGTGGTGGCGTCGCAAACTACTGGACTCTGTCTCTTTTTTATTAAAACATATAGTATGCGTCCTAATTCACTTGCTCTTACGGAAAAAAAAAATTACTAAATAACATCGTAATTTTCAATAATTCAAATTGTATTCTGTAGACGGCAGCATCGTAAAAATCAACATACTGAAAGTCTAGTCCTGGATTACTATGTTACCATCGTAATTTTTCATAGGATTTTCTCTCCGTGTAGAGGCTTTACTTTTTACTGGCCTAGGTATATAATATACTATATATTCGGTGAATTTCAAGTCGACTCAATACTTTGATTGTTGAATGTTACTTATGATTTTTTTAATTATTATAAAATAGTGAATTTTAAATGTTTTTGAGTATCCAGAATTTGATGTGATTCCTTAAGAATTAATGGGTGATGAAGTAGTTGATTTGGTTGATAATTTTCTTTTTGTCGTTTATTGTGTTTTGTACTTAATTTTCGTTTTCTAATTTATCGATTAAAAAAAAAGTTACAATTTTTTGTTGTTTATAATTTGAAGTATCTCGAAAATATTTAAATTACAGTGAATGTTGAAAAAGTCTTGAGTAATCTCTAGAAATTAATGCATTGAATTAAAAAAGAATTTTTGAAATATTTTTAATTTTTACTGTAAAATTGGTAAAATAATAAAATGAATGATAAATCGAATTTTTGACAGTTTTACAAATAATTAAAAAATCTTAAGCAGCCCCTAAAAATATTCTCAAGAATTTCTCAAACAAAAAATAATAGAAAAAAATTAATTTTCATGATTAATTTCTTTGAATGGTAAAAAAAGGTATAATTGTATCGCCGACACTGTCAAAAATACATGACATTAATCTTTATGCAGATAAAAGATACAAGAAATAGAATATGAAAGAACCAGAGAGTCTGGAGAGATAAGCGAAACCACGCCGAGAGAGAGCCTGATGGCAACACCCAGAGAATCGGATTGAGATCGGGTCTAACTTTTTATCAGTGTTTGGGTGCATCAGCGCGAATCGCGCGAAACCCCTGCGGAGTAACAGCGTGCCATCGCTACAGGGAATACCACTACCATTGCGAATCGTAACATCAGTGTTTCAATACTACATACAGGATCACAGCAATGTATGAATGCACACAAATATATACATGGAAATAGTGTACTATGCAAACCGATGCACACTTACGCCGTCACGGACAACAACACCACGATCGTCCTGTGGCGTGTTGTGCTATGAGCAGCCGCTGCAACCAGAACCCATAAATCTGCCAGGGTATAGATGGCTCTAGTGTCACGTGAACTGCAAGCTACCCCATGCAGGGTGCCATGAAACGCCCCTGCTCTTTCCCTCTGCTCGATTTCGAGTAGAGGTATATACAATACACCCCACCCACTGCCTGTATCTCTTTCTCTCTTTTTTTCTTTTTTTTAACGTGTCCAAATTATTGAGTGAATTTTTATTTCTCGTCAATGTTTGAGCATCATATTTTTAAAGTATTCTTCAAAAATCCGTTCGTCCTCTTCAAAAATTAATTTAATATTGTAAAAAATTAAATTATAAGATTTTACTGTTTTGTTAAAATTTACTTGGACCAAAAAAATTTTCGTTGAGTCAAAAAAGCTTTTTTCGTAAAATGTCTATAAAGATACTGTTAATTAAGACTGAAAATTTACTTAGAAATTTAGAACTACTCTTGTGAAGCCTATTCACGTAGAGAGAAATGGCGACAGAGAAAAGGATGGTTAATCCATGGGGGTCTGTGGGACACGCTGTAAGCGAAGCATCCAGTATCTACCTATACTCAGCGAGTATTCAGCTCTTCTCGTCTAGTTCCATCCCACCGATGTGGCCAGTTTACGAGCAACCTGTGGTAACGAGAGCGATAGATAATAACCGTTTCGTGCTGAACCCCTCCTCTTATTCACATAAATGTATATTTATACAACCCTTTTGTCTCTTGCTCTCTTTCATTTTTCTTTTTTACTCTTACCCTTCATGTTAGGCTTAATCGTAACAAGTATAAAAGGGGCATCAAAATTGCAATTTAACTCCAACTGTACATTGTTTTGCGATATATTTTTCATTATTTTTCAACTGAAAGTTTTGATTATGGACAGATAAATCGTCTTGAAACTTATTCTCTCGATTTAATTGCACATCTTTAATAGATGCAACCTAATTTTTTATCTAAGAACAATTCTTGAAGACTAACAACAATTTCATTTTCTTTGAAGGATTTTACATTCTCGGTTAAAGATCAATTTTCTTAATCCAAAATATCAAAAGAAAACATTTTTATTTCAGCTTTATCTGAAACATTTTTGATACTATTTATTTATATAAATAGAATAAAACAAAAATTTGAAAATTTATTGGCATTCTAGAAAAAATTTTGAAATAAATTTATCTTGTTTGAAAATAGTAAACAATTTTTTAAAATTCGTAAAATTCTTGAATGGAGTAATTTTTGTTCTTGATGTGAGAGTTTGAATTTATTGGTTAAAGAGAATTGAGAGAACTTAATATCTTGAGGCAAGAGTAAAATTTTAAGAATGATATTTTTCTTGAATCAAGTTGTTATTTTTTTTTTCTTTTCAGTGTTATGTATCACTAAAAGGAGTTTATTATTTATTATTTATTGCTTACAATTGCAGCGAAATAAATGTATGTAAACTGAAGGTATCCGGACGGAGATGAATAATATTTTCAGTGCACTTTGTTTTAATATAGCAGTTATTTTATTAACGTAAAAATGTCTTAGTATTACAAATTTAAAGTGTCATTAGATTTCGAATGTGCAGGCGCGCGTGTCTTTCCAATGGAATTTATTGTGGCTTAAAAAGTCTAGCTCCCTCGAAATCCTGATAAATGTACAAGGACTGAGACTCTTACGAAAGTACAGGATGCCAGTGAGATAGAAAATGCGATGGAAGAATAAATTGAGTGTGTATGTGTACAACATAAATACAACCCACGAAAACATACCCATCGCTATCGCCCAACACAACTGCCGTCGAGTATTAGTGTACGTTGAGTAAGAGTAAGAGACGTTGAAAAGTAATTCTAGGCTGAAAAGTAAACTCTCTTAATAACTACAACTTGAAATAAATGAAATGTGTAGACAGCTTGTGCAAATATACCGTTAGCGATATCCTGACAGAACTTCTACACTGCTATTTAGCTTAAATACACGTAAAATCGTATTAAAAGATATGACGAAAGATTGCGTGATTTGCTTCGAGGATTATACGATGTATATGTTTACATAGTAGCTGTGAAAAAAAATGATTTCCATTTTTGAAATTTTGAATAAATTTCAATTGAGCCATCAATTTATTTCACTGCCAATAAAAAGCAAAATAAATCTTTAAATTTTTTATTGCGTCGTAAGTTGTTTATTATTTTCTTGACATTTATTTCAGCTTTATTTGTCTTTGAGCTCATGTTAAACATATATATTTTTTGACATTTTCTGGGTCGTGGCATGGAAACAGAAGAGCTAACTAATGGAACCGAGCAGGACGTAAACTTACAGAGATATACACAAAAGAAAGGAACGACGAGATAAGAAGAATGAGACGTACAAATAAAAAAATAATGTAATAGACAAAGAAAAAAAGAAATCACACAGATCGAGTGGTTGGCGCGAGTTGGTGGCTAGTAAAATCACCCGGGTTTGCCAAAAGTCTTAGTAATCCTTGCTTCATATCATTCCCTTTTTCTTTGTCCTCCTATTTTTCCATACTTCATTTTTGTATCCCGCAACTAAAAGACCTGAGACAAACAACTTTTGCGCCCCTCTCTTAAATGACTAATGGTGTTTCCACATTCCCGGATGATACTTAGTTCTAATCCGTTTCGTGTACTCTAAGCTATTCAGAATGTATATTTCTGTGGAGATTTCAGAATTTGGAAAAGTTTATTTATTGCTTTCGATAAAATCACGTATAAAAATAGTATAAAATACAGGGAAAATTTTTGATTACATTCCTGTGAAGAAATTCCGACGTATAAATAAGATGTATCAAAAAATAACTTTATTTATCTGACTATATCATTATTATTAGCATAAGAATTATATAATTCATTATAGACCTCGTGAATTAAATACTTTACAAATTTCCATCCATATTTTATTATAAAATGTTTCATTTTAAGACAAATAATTGTAAAATGAACTGATTTTTTATTTATTACAACCACATCTTCAAAAATTATAATATCATTGACTTTGAAGTAATATGACTTGTATTGCGTTTTCAAGTTTTTACAATAAATTTGTATTTAACATTTGAATTAACGTATTTTTGAGTTGAATTAACTTGTATAAAATCATTTTAACTTCTAAATTTTTTACATAAAACAATAAATCAATTCTTCAATAGGCAAAAAAAAATGATAATGATATTAACAAATATCCAATGACTTTTTGTTTTTTGCTAAATGAATAATTTACTTATGAAAAAATACTTATTTTTAAATAACTAGAAAATTGAACGCACTTTGCGCGCTTCTGTCAAAATGTTTATTATTGACAATTTAATTAATCAATATTTTTACAAATTTTACTCATTAATATTTAACTATTGCCATGGTAACCGTCTCTATAGTAAGCGTTGCTATTGTAACCGTTGCTATTGTAACCGTTGCTATAGTAACCGTTGCCATGGTAACCGTTGCCAAAGTGGTCATCATCAACTTTTTAATAAAGGATTTCACTTATAGATGTTTCCAATTTCTATACATATATATAAATTTTTTTTTCCTCAGCAAGAATTTACGTGTTAAAAAAATTTCATATATGATAGGATTTTACACAGAAAAAAAAAATTAAATTGAATCAAGAGAAAAATTCTTAAACCAAGAAAAATTTCTTAGCTTAAGAATTTTTATACTCAAATCAAGAATTTTTTTTTTCTGTGTATCGATTAATTTTAGTAATATATGAAGAACTATTTATAGAATTAAAAATTGCATGAAACAAGTTATTTTCAATAAAATATTTTACAGTAAAATAATATTGAAAAAATACTAAGATTTAAGACAAAATTTTGTTTCTTTCATTAAAATTTATTTTATTTCACTCTTTAATTTTTTTTTATTTTTCAATTTAATTGATCTTTGATCTAAAAATTAAAAATACACATCTTATAAACAATCAAAATAAATTGATAAAATGACTAATGAAAATGTAAAAATTTTGTGTTACAGGTGAGTGGCAGGCTGCTCCAACCGTTTTTATAATGCCAAATAGGTGTCGATGTGCTGTCCCAATCCGTCGGAAGTAAATTTATCGGTTGCGGCGAATGGAAGCTGCACCGGTGAGTGACGAACCCCCGGAGTCTCCCGTAGTGAACTTATGACGCAACCTCACCTCCTGAACAGCTAAAAAATACCCCACAGACCAAATCAGCCATGCCCGAGTACGGTACATTTGAATGCCAATTAGAATCGCCAGTAGGTTTTGGAACTGTAATAGTCCTCAATAGCTTTAGGTTGTTAACTATTGTTTCTGTTTCTGAATTAAGTAAATAGTGCATCGGCATCCGTAGTATTAATTTTTATAGTCGTGAATAAAAGTGAGTGAATTTTACCTGTACCGGGATCGTGCAACTAAATTCGAGCGGACAAAGTGATATAAGTTTTTTAAATTTAAGTTATAAATCCAATGGCTAACTATCGTCAATGGTAAATAATTATTATTATCAATTATGATGAGAGCCAAGGCTCAGATATTATATCACCAATAAATATTATGTGTATAAAAAATTAAATTTAAACACAGGCTATAAATATAGTATTTCGTACGTACTTTACGATTTATTAGGACTAAATCCTAGTAAACATACACTTATATATGTAAATTTTCGAACAAGACGGTGTACAAAGTTATCAAGATTTTTTATTTTTTATTTTATTAAAATTTAATTATTATGTTATTATGATTATTATTATCATTATTATCATTATGTTATATTATTGTCAATTATTTGTCAACTATTAATTATTATTAGTATCAACGATTATTATTATTATTATTATTATTATTATTATTATTATTATTATTATTATTATTATTATTATTATTATTATTATTATTATTATTATTATTATTATTATTATTATTATTATTATTATTATACTTATTATCATCATTACAATTATTATTATAATTATTATTATTATTAATATAACTATTAATTTTATTCTTACTATTAATATTATTATTTTTTGTAATTATTTATTTGCTGAAATGCAAAAAAAATTAAATGTTTAAGTGCCTAGCGCGTCCGTTAGTGAGCAAAAATATATGAGTACTGGTTTTGTTATTCTTTTGTTATACTTTTTTATTGTCTACGACAAACGTGGACACCGAGTTTTTGTCATTGTTTCTGATTACAATAAATTCAAACTATTATGTTTGATTAAGTATTAGTGTAATTTATAATTAAAAATTTAACATTTTTTTCGTACGAAAAAAAACGTTGTAAAAATCATACTACTATATAATTATTACCAAGTATATTTTTTTTTTTTTATCAAAAGTTTTTTTAACATTAAAAATAAATAATGGGAACTTGGCTCAATGCTAAATAAATGAAAGGAAGGTTAGAGGTCTGCAGTGGGCAAATCTTTTACCTTTTTATGAAAATTGGGATATGTCATTAGTTTAATAAAATTTGGAATAAAAATAACAATAAAATGATTAAAAATAAAAATGAAAAATAGCTACATGTACGTACCTACTTAGTACCTCTGCGTTTGTTAAAAATAAAAGAAACATCCAGCCCGAACAAAAATCGTGGCGATACTCATATAGTAAATTTATTATAAATAGGTAATAATTGATTGTATACGAGTAGCCGCTAAGTGAAATAATGTGAAGAATGATGGAAGGCTGATGAAGAAAAAAATTAATAAAGATTGATTGAAAGAAAAAATTTAGAATAAAAAAAGTAGATAATGGAAATACAGTATTTATAAGAGGACTGTAATTTAACTAATTATTTAATTTATAAAACTTCGGAAAGAGCTCTCTAATCACTTCAGTGGTACTATATACGTAATTAGGTAATTAGACTCACTTGTAATTGGAGTTGATGACTAGAAGTTAGTAGTAATTGTGTTTATGTGTGAATGTTACACGTACAAAATTCGTTATCATCTTTTATTTTATTTAATTTTTTTTTTTTTTTTTTTTTTTCAAAAATTAGATAAAGTAATAAAATAAATTCATTGGAATTATTTTCAATTAAATTAAAATACTTATAAAAAGTTTGGAAAATCCAAAAGTGCACGACTCATAATGCTCATTTAATTATGAAATATAAAAAGAAAAAAAAATTTTTAAAATAACTAGCAAAGTGATGCACAGGCGCCCCTGGTGGAATAAAATGTACATAATATCTATAGATATAGATATATCACCATCCATGTTAATTTTACATGGATATATATATAGATATACAGTCTTGTAGTTTTCGTTTTTTATTAATTGCAATTAAACGACACTGAATTAATTAATCATTCGCATTCAGTGACCTACAATCGTCGATTAGAATTTTTTTAAAAAAAATTTAACTCAAATAGTGGATTTTTTCACAAGTTACAGTGTTTCCGGGGTTTCATACATGACGGACAGGAAAATTTTTTGACCTATTTTGGTGTTTTTTTCAAATTCTATTGCAGTAAATCAATTTTTAAAAAGTATGGAATTAATCTCCATTAAATTATCTCGACAATAGTATGCAAAATATCTTGATTCCGTGAACTAACAAGGCTATAATAATAAAAATAGCCGCCAAAATAAGGCGAAAAAAACTTTTCGATCGTAAAGCACTCTCTGATGCTTCGCATCATGAGTCGTGCAATATTGAGAAAAGAAAACTCGATTCTGATGATAATTGATGATAAATGTAGTTTAAAAGTGATCAGGGCTGAATTTGCCTATTGTGACACATGTACTGAAAGAGGGTAGTTTTAATTAAAACGGTTGCGGTTTTGAGTGTCACTGTACTGTTACGCTGATTATATAATTGCTAAAAAAATGGAACAAAATAAAATATTAATTCAATTTGAAAACGCTTTGTCTCGATTGTATCATTGCTCGTGGCTATGGCCAACGACACACTCCTAGCCCAATTCAAATTTCATCTGCTTGTTATACATATCCTCAAATCCCGTTACATACTTAGTGCCTTATAATTATTTTTTACTTATTAAAGTTTGCATTTACTAGAAACTATTACTATATGCATTTAGAAGCTTACTTATCATGCATTTTTAGATGCTAACTTTTTTTTTAACATTATATCAATGAACAAAATTTATAAATAATTTACAATACCAATGAAGAGTTCTCAGAAGTTCTCTAATGTTAATATCAATTTCTATAAAACTGCTTAGGTATCTTGTATAAATATTAAAATTTTTTTGGTTTCGAGTTATGCATAAAAGACTACATTAATAATATTAGAATTTAATTTAAGAAAAAAGAATTTACAAATAATTTTTTGGCTCAAAAGAATTTTCAGAAAGAAGCTGAATATCTTAATCCGAGTAAATATTCTTTTGACTAGAAGAAAAGTTACTTGATGCAAAAAAAATATTCTCTTAAAAATTTTACTTTTGTTTCAAAGTATGAAACTCTTTCAACTCACAAAAGTCTCCTTTGAATCAATGAAATATATCTTAAATGAAAAGTAAAAAATTGTTCGTCTACTTTCTATGTCACAAGAAAAAATCAAATATTTTACTGAATTCATTAAAGTAAAAATTTTGATTTTTTGATGGAGATTTTTTTGGCTTAGGTGAGAATATTTTGAATTTAGAAACTAATATTTAAAATAAGAATATAAAGTTAAAAAAAAATAACCGAATTATTGTTAGTTGTCGAAAATTCTTCTTTTGGTCAACTTGTTGGTTGGAGAATTAAATAATATCAGTTAAAGATAATATATACTTTTGAATCAAGTAACAGTAAGCACAAAGATATTAATTGAGGAATCTGTAAGCCGAGAAAATAAATCATTTTAGTTAGACGAGATATAGATTAACGACGAAATAGTTTTCTTTGTTCAATAATATTTATTTTTGACCAAGTTAGTTGTTCTATGAGTTTTGGTATTGAAAAATTTGATTTGGAAGGTAAGTTTCTTACTTAAATATAAGAACAATTATTTTCCAAACAAAAAATTAATTCAATATATATATTTAATGTTGTTAGTTAAAAAAATTTTTCTTAAATCAAAATAAAAACTCTTTTGGTCTTAGAAGAAAATTGGTAAAGATGATAATTTTCTTATAAATAAATATTTGGTTAAAAAAAAAAGTTATTTTATCGCTTTCTTAAAATAATAAGTAAAATAATACACAATCGAATGTTAGTTCATAAATAAATGCACATACGAGGAGGAATATTTAATAATTTGATGCTTCTCAACTTTTAAAGATTTCGCTATATTAAATCCTACGAGGACATCAATTCCAAAGCAACTCACATAAGAAACGTGCATCGTTTTCTTTACGGCTGATAAAATGATATTGGTAAAAAGGGGGAGTTGTGTTACACCCACTGGGAACGAGAATTTCAGTCTAAGTCACATAACGATTATTTTCACATTCGTTGATCCGGGGTCGAGGTTGTCACTTTAACGGACAAGTATTTTCTCCTGCGTGATATTAATATGTTATTGCAGAAAGATACCCTCATGAAAGTCGACAAGCGGTATAAAAATATGTCCCACGTATCTTGAGCGGTCAACTAAAACACGAAAAACAAAAATATAAAAAAATATAATGAAATACGAGAATAAGATGATCTTGTGTGTCTAAAGTGTAATATAGTGACTGTACGTATATGTAACACTAAGTATCAACGTAATACAAACACATATAGGACATACAGCCAGTGGTCCATACGAGAGACCGACGGTATTTCGCGCACGAATACAGGGGTTGGTGCGGATATACTACTGGTCGAGTAAAATTCACCAGACGCCATTTGTATTAATGAAGTCCCCAACAATGGTACACGCTCGATGAATTATGTACCTATGATCGTGCTGAACCAAACATCGGATTCATAGGAAGGAGAAAATTTTGGTGAGGGAAAATAAAAGAAAAATAGTTTTCTCGTAGATAAAAAAATAGTAGCTCGTTCATCATACTTTATTCGAGGATAAAACTAAATTTCTCCAAAAAATACAATTCCAAGTTTATTAATGTTTTTCAAAAACTTGTCTGACTTTTGAACTCGGTCCAATGTCCAGTTTTTCATTTAAAATGCTAATATATTTTTATAAATTTAAAGTAAAACGTAAGTTTTTTGATACCTGCACCTAAATAGCTAAATAACTAAATACATAAATAAATGTGATGAGTTTATTTAAAACTTTAAACACGACAAAGTTTATGGTGGTTACTGCGTAAAACGCAACCCATTATCCAGAAGACACAGTACACATCCATCTCATGGTGGCGCAGATAAAACGACCGCTTTACTTTGGATTACATGAGCGCAATTTACGACAGACATAGAAGCACCTGTTCATGCTTGAGAAGTAAGAGAGATTGAGGGAGTGAGAGAAATAGAACGATGAGGTAAGAAAATACATGGGTGGAAGAGCAAGTAAGGGTAAGGGTAAGGGCAAGGTGGTGCCGGCAGTAGCAGACAACGCTGATAGAGGAGCGAGTCACTTTTACCAAGCTCAAGAGATAGGGGATGAGAATAGCGTGCTTCACAGACGTTGCGGTAATTGAATCTCAGTAAGTCTCTAAGAATACGTATATACATTTTGTAAATGTATTGTTAGTTTCCAAGAGTAAGTGCTGGTGAAGTTAAAAATATGAGGCAATTTTCAAACTTGAAATTAAATCTTTTGCCTATTTATTATTGTTATTATTATTATTTTTTATTTTTATTTTTTTGGATGTACAACTTTTAATGTATAATTGCCATTTTTTAAGTTTATATGCATACAGTGTTACTTTTTTTTACGTAGTAATTAACGGGGCTATTTTTATTCATTTTAAAGTCAGCCTTTTTGCAAAGAAAAATTCTTGGCTCTTATCGAAGCTAGTGGCGGAAATGATGCCGCATGAATCACGACAAGCAGTCGTGGATTTCTATAGAAACACCTCGTCCACGATTTTACATATTCCAAGGCAATAAATGGCAATCTTCCATCTTTCTGGGGTGAGATAAATACGCATATCAGAATACATTTCTGTATTCATACTGTCGTAAAGTAGAACGATTTAAGAGACGCTGAGGTCCGCCTCGGGAGATGCTTTTGGCAGAGATTTTTTTCCACCCAAAAAATAACATCTATAGCTATAGCTAGCTTCTCTCTTCCGAGTTGAGAAAAGAAGATTCCTCATCATTCTCTTCTCTCTCTCTCTCTCTCTTTCTCACAAGAATTTTTTTGCCCTTAACACCGTCAGAGATTTCTATATCTGATGATAAAGAATTCTCGTTGCTACTTTACTTTTTTACACTCGATTTATTTTAAAATAGCCAAAAATGTCTGCTAATAATAAGTTGCCGGAAAAATAATAAATGATTATTTTAAAAACTCTGTTGAATACATAACAGAATTATTTATTATAAAAAATGAGCGAGTTTTCTCGAACTAACAGGTTTGAATTACTGAAAAGATGATAGCGTGCTCTTCTCTTATATAATTACTTCTCCCTGGAAGAGGGTGTCGCGCATGTGGTTGCTTGTTGGCATTTATACAACCAAAGTTTCTTCATCAGTGTTTGTGTGAGTGAGAGTGAGTCTGTTGACATTTTCTGTTCACCCTTCGTCATCATTCTCGTATATCTGCACAAACCAAGCCACGTGGTTTAGTTGTTGTATATATGCTTACACTTTACACTTACGCTTGCACACAAATGCCGCACAGAATACAGATATACGCGGTAAGGGTCCCTTTATTAACAGTTGCAGAGAAAACGAAGTGGGGCAAGAGGGAGGTTATTAGGCAACACGGCAGCACATTCCTCATCCGCGTAACCACGCCACAACGTGTATTATGTAACAACACGGAAACGAACCATGCAAGGGTAGATGCAGTCTAGATGAATCCCTCCCTCTATTTCTTTCTCTATCCACTTTCACCGGTAATGAGAGATTGTTTAGCTACTCTCGGTGGATAAAAATAATGAGATTAAATTATCATCACTGGGCCATTAATTATTTATTCATTTTTACTTATTCACACTAGTTTTAAGTAGAATATTTCTTGTTACTTGAAATTCTTTCACAATTTTCCATTACCTCAGTAAAAAATCTTTACTGGATTTTCAATAAACTTTATTATCCTTTTTTGAGATGATCGATTTTTTTTTATTTTTAAAAGACTTTTAACTAGTTTAAGGTATCAAAAAAATTGACCTGTGTAACTCAATGTGTTCTAAAATTAGAGAACAAAAATAAATTTTTGAAGGATATAAAAATTTGTTGAGAATTCTTCCAGATTTTCTAAGCCATAGTAGAATTTAACAACATAAATTAAGAGTCGAGATATCGACCTTTAAAGTTAAAACACATTTTTCGTTCTAAGGATTAAATTTTTTAGTTAAAAGTTCGTTCCACAACTCAAAATGCTTGTGTTCATTTTATGAATAAGCAGTTGAAATTTCAAAGTGATTCAATCATTTTTCCGCTAACTATACACAGAAATAAAAATTAACTTGAATCAAGAGAAGTTTTATAATCTTGGATCAAGACGAAAAATTCTTGAATCGAGTAAAATTTACTTAGACCCTGAATAATTTCTTAGTTTAAGAATTTTTTTACTCAAATCAAGAAGATGAAATTCTTCAAGATTATTTACTTGATTCAAGTAAATTTTTTTTTCTATGTACAATTTTTTCATAAAAACTTATGCGAAAAGACGTTGTTAACAACTCATGACTTATTGATCCGATGGGGATTAAAAAAAAATAGAATTATAGCTTTTTTTAAGCATCATATTTTACCTGTTGATACTGAAAATGTCAAACCGATAGTGTCTAAGAAAAAAATTTTTTAATCAACACATCTTTGATCGCTTATACCTTATAAAAAATTAGGGAATGACTTTTGGTTCTTTGTTGAATTTAATGTTATCCGGTTCTCTATCCACAAATCCATCAAAAAGATTTTTGTGGATACGGTTCCAGTTGGATGAGTGGAGTTGTCTGATTTCATGGGCTTTTTTGCATGGAAAATTATAATTTATAACTAATACTATTTCGAATTTTGTGGTATCAATAAATAATCAATAATATTCATTGTTAAAAGAATAAATTTTGAAGTTTATAAATATGCAGAGAATCCAAATTCGAATATTGAAAATTATTATAAATTTGTAGCATTCAAAAAAGTAATATATAATAATTACTCTAAATAAGATGCTTTAAAAAATGTCCAAGAAATCGTCAAAATTTTTTTTTTCAATTGTTTTTTTCTTTTCAGATGTAATTTTTGAATCATCTTGACAGTAAAAATGGAATGAAACAACTACAGTATGCTGAATCAGACAATATGGTGTATGATATAAAAATAATAAAATAAATAGCACGAGACAAAAGTAAGAATAAAAGAGAGAAGGAAACCATAGATAGGAAAAAGACAAAAAGAGACAAGCGGGTAACTACCCTTTACAATCCGCACACCCGTCGCCCACAAATAAATTTTACCTCTCTCTAATTGGCCTTTCTTCTATTTTCCCCCTTCTATTTTGCGATCCATTCCATCTCCAGTCTTCTCACTTCTCTTGCGATTTCTCCATCTCATTCTCCAGCAGTCACGCGGCAAGCACACCGTAACCGGGCAGTGATCCAGGAAACGTTCACTCCAATCCACCCCCATAGTTTCTTCGTCTTTCTTTTTCCAACGTGTCTATACCGGTATTCTCTATATACCCATTCTTACACTACTCGTTCTGTTCTTCCGACTCAGTGCAAATTATTAGAATTATTAGAGATTATATAAGCCGCAAAGTGTCCGTTGGTCCGGGAGAACTTAATTATGAATTAAGTTAACGCTTTTGGCTAGATAATGTATAACTTTACAAGTTCTTCCTCCAAGGAGTTTTGCTGCAGGGTTCTTGTTGATTCTTTCTCAAATCTTCTACTGAACTATAATCACATATTTGATCGTAATTAATTATATTAGCAAATTATAGACGGTGCACAGTAAAAATATCGTGTAAAATTTATACTATTTATGTTAACGCTCGAAAAATTTTCAATACAAAGTTTCAAGTTCTAAAATATTTCTATACATTTTTGAGCTCTTTGAATCTTTTTTGCAATTTAATTTATTTAAAAAAAAATTTATTTTTTCTATAAATTAATTGTTTCTGATGAATTATTCTCAGGTCCACAATAATTTGAACTTGATAATCAGTAGTTCCAATTGTTTTTTCGATTTTTGTTGTGCATTAAGATGAATATTCGTCGTTTGTTTAAGATTTTAAACGAGACATGAACCAAGACTATTTAAGACTTATTTAAAACGCCAAAAAAAAAATTTTGATAGCAGATTTTTGAAATTTAGTTCTCGAATTGGTTATAAAAATTAATTTTTAGACGATCTTACGACTTTCTAACCACTAAATTTTTGAGTACACTCTTTTTAAATTGAATTTGAAATTGTTGAAAACTTATAATCGGATAATTTTAAGATTTTTTTTAAACTATTTCTAAGATTTTTTTAAGACGATTTTTAGATTATTTTAAGACTATTTTAAGACTCTCTATAATAATTTTCAGAACCAAATTTCAAAAATGTGCTCTCGGTATTTTTTTTTTGACGTCTTAAAAAAGTCTTAAAATAGTCTTGGTTTGCGTCACGTTTAAGATCTTAAACAAATGACAATTTTAAGACGATTTTTTTTTACACTGAAGATTGACTTTGAATATTTAGAAAAGAAACTTTGAATTTTTCATAATTAGGTCTAACTAATTAGTGTAATTGCAAGAAAGTCCGTAAATCTATATGTTTTATCAGATTTGGTATGAAATCTTGTGTTGATAAAAATGAAGATGTAAAAAACTTTTAATTCATGTTAGGCTGATAAAATTTTTATTTTAATTTTGTTAACTTCTTAAGTCTCTACAATTAAGAAAATATTGTAAATATAATATTATATGTCCAATCATTCGTTAATTTAGCATCACACATGTGATAAACTGAAGAAAAGACATGTCGACAAAAAATCAACGTTCCTTAAATACTGTTCCTGTGTCATTGTATCGTTTATCAACCTTTTCATTACTTTCAGTGGACATTAAAGAAATTTTAAAATTACATGTGTCAATTCACTAAACAGCATTTTTTTATGCTAAAAAATAAGTAACATTTAATCACAAAATTCAACAATAAACATTTTTAATTTCCTCTTTTTAAAGCAAATATATCTAGATTTTTTTGTTCAAAGTCATCATAACATATATTTATACTGAAAAAATAATTCAAGGTTTTGTATAAAATTTCTTTCTATGAAAATCACTTGTCCTAATGCATAACATGAAAGTCTCTATAATAATAATAATAAGCAAAATAAAACACACGGCACACGTTGAGTGACCTCGAACCTCACCGGTATAAAGTCTGATATTCTTTGTCTGAGGGAAAAATTTTATGCAATACGAGTCATCACACCCTCTACTCAGAGTTTTTATTATTTCGGGATCGACAAGAACCTTGAAAATCCAGAGCAACTTGTCCACGGCAAGGCACTCGCTACCTAACGGTAGATCGTGGGTTTGGATGTTTGCGGAAGCACCTACCAGTGGTTATTCTCTGTAACACCGCTAACTTTAAAATTTTCACACACTTAAAAGTAAAAAACAACAATACCTGCATTTTTATGTAAGTGTAACAGTCACCTAAAGGGAATCTGGACTATATGCTTCAAGGCTGCTTTGATTTTTCGAGTCACCCGTAACTAATGAAGGACCACGGTCGTAAATTTAGAGCAGCCATAGGAGGTATCTTAGCACCCCTTATCTTCCCCTATTTCCTTAAACTCTGCGAGCAGAGTAAGTTTTTTTTTAAACTCCACTTTATGTTAAATGCTTTTTTATTTATTTATTTCTTCAAGGTCGAATTAAACTTTTTTCTTCCTTGATTCTTCTACCTCGATTCAAAGAATACTTATTATTACATTTATTACCATTTGTAGTATCAGAACAGATATATTGATGGTGTTAAATCTTGGCAGTGTTTGAGTTTTCAGATAATAAACGTGATCGTGATGAATATCGAAGTTTTCGAGTTTAATGGATTGAATATTCAATTTTTTTTTTAAATTATCATTACTGAAGAATACATAAATTACTTCTGGGATGCTCTAGATCACTCTTTGCAGAATGTGTGTTTACAGCATAATTGTTTCTCTATCTATATGAAATGGAACTTTTGAAGCTAAGAAAATATTTTTTTGCTTTAAGATTGTTTAAATATAAGGCTTTAAATATTTTTTAAATCAAAATCTTAACATGTTTCAAACAAGGACATATTAAAAAGAATTAAAATGTAATTTTTGAAAACAAAGATGTTTCATAGTATATTTAAAAAACCTACTTACTCAACCCCCAACTCTGGCCCCTACCCTTTGCGCTAATCAACTTAAAGTTTGGAAAATCCAAATGTGCATGCCTTAAGCGCTCGTATAATTTGTAAATTTTTCAAATTTCGGCACGCTCCAATCAAGAAGCAGGTTATCACTAACTCTGTTTATATATTTTTTTATATATGGTAGCCTAAGATGTAAATTTTTAAGCTTCGACAGTACACATTTTATTACTTATAATCAAACGAATAATAATAGAGTTGTGGTTTTTTAATCAGTTTGTCATAATTAATTTACGGAAATATTGAAATAAAATTTAAAAGAATTAGTTTTGTTTTCAAAAGTTATGCGCTTAAGGCATGCAAAATCACTTGTTCTGTAATTATTTTATCATTGGACAATAATTTCTTTTCTAAAAAAATATTTAGAATAAATATTATCTTTTTTTGCACTTAAGTCATTAAATCGATTTTGCAACTCGGACTAAAATCATTTGTTTTACAAGCTAGATTATTTTACCATACAATCCATTTTTTTCCCGTTCAGCCATACGAGCCATACAGAATAAAGACATTTAACTCATCTGTGTCAAGAAGATGCAATATGAAAACGAGAGTTAAAAAGCTAGTTGATTGCAAAACAAAAAGCACAATAATTATAATGGTTTCCCGTACGGCTCCCTGGGGAGTGACGGAGTTCATTACAGTACGAGAGTGAAAGAGCGTCGAGTTAATTTGTAATCGTTTGAGTGGTGACTCGATGGGCGCGCCTTAAATTGAGTGGTACTAGATTATACCGAGTATTAAAGTAGTACAAGGGGAATATGATGATACAAAAAAAAGTGTTGATGTCAAAAAAATATAAATTGTTGCATATTATAGGGGAGAAACCACTATGACTACACAAATCAAGCTCACAACACTACACACATGCCACTGGTGAAATATAATTTGTTTTTATATGTACAGCACAGCTATTAAAAATGCTCTTTAAAATAGTGATTCAGTGGTAATCTTTTCATATGTTGAAGTAATTCATGCAGGAAAGTGCGATAGTCCTTGGTAAAAAAAGTAGAATGATAACACTGTGCCAAGATTGGCCCAAGCCAATCAAATGATCTTTGATTTCGAGAAATTCACTCATAGGTCAATAAATTTAAATTTTTGGATCAAGAGCAAAAAGTTTTTCATTAAAAAACTTTGCAAATTCAATGAAACATTTTGCTATTTTTGAACAAGATTCGTTTATTATTCATTTAAAAATTTCTTTCTCTTGCATCAAGATAATATTATTGAATCTTTTAAAAATTCTCGAAATTTTCGAATTATTTTTATTGTCCATATTACAAAAAAAAAATTAAACTTTAAATATGCTTAACTTAAGAATATGTTGAAGTGAAAATTTTTATTAAAAAAATTTTTTTTTCGCTATTTCGAAAGAAGAAATTTGTTAAATCACGAAAATGAATAAAAATAAATAATAGTTAGATAAAAATATTTCTTCCTTGATAGAGAATTTTATTGCAGTAATCCAAGATAATCCACTAAAATCAAGACAACCAGTGGTCTTCAAAATAATTTTTTTTTGATCAAGAATATCTAGAATCAATATACTTTTTCTATTAGGGTTGCTTTACTCATGCGCGCTATGTTATTACTGCCCTGTACAGATTGAAAATATAAATTAAATTTGAAAAATAAGTTAAAAAAGTGTTTGTCTCTGTTATTTTTATCGTATTCCCTTGAAAACGTAGCAATAAATCAGGGAAGAAAATTAATGGAGATTACAATAAAGACAGAAAGATCTAAAAGAAAAAAAAACAACAAAAACAAATGTTAAACATACTTACACTTCTGACATTTAGTCTCTATACATTATCGAAGATTTAAGGGAGTAAAATGTTGTACAGAGTGAGTTACGACTGCAGCATCAAGTGACGGTAGTTTCAGTATAAGACTGGTATATTTCGATAGTGATAAGGAAAATAAAGAAAGTGAAATGCTAGAAGAGGAAAAGAAAAAAGAGGAATAGAAGGGAAAGAGAATAAGAAAAACGAGGGAAATGCTTACAAGAGAAGGAGAAGAATAAGAGCGAATGCTAGCAAAGAAAGATGGAGAAAGTTATGGGACGGGGCATTGGTGAGGGGTGAGTGTGAGGGGTGGAATCTAGCTCGCGGTACTCGGCAGCAACGCCAAAGAAGAAGGAAAATAAGGGGTTGTTCGGCGCCGCCGCCCCGTGCTTGGCTTGCAAACTGACTTCCGTCCTCCGTGCGACTATTCAGACGCCGCTGTCGGGTTTTTACAACAAACTCAACGGCAGTAGCTGAGATGGAAATGGTGAGCTGAAAGAAAAGAACAAGAAAAATAAAATGTTGCTTGGAAGAAAAAGATGTAGTGAACAAGTACAGAAAAGCGGTTGTAAGAGAGTGAGGTCAATGAGAAAAGAAGCTAAATATAGTCGAAGCGCCCATAGAAAACTACTCGCCGACCGGGACACATACTCCGTGCTACAGGCATTTCTCCGGCAACTACTTCGAGGGCAACCAGCGTTTGTAATATATCTTTCAGTCTTATCTGCCGCTCAATGTTTACTGCCTGATAGACTCTGGTGATAGTGCGAGGGGGTGGCGACGGCCACCATGAGACCAAAACCCTCTGTCAACCCCCAAACTTCTTTTCCAGTCACTTATTTTGTGTATGCTGTTATTTGTGTCACTGAACAAAATATTTCACGAATAATACGAATATTGGAGAAAAAGCATTACGGTTGGAAAATAAATGGACACTGAAAATGAAGAATAGATATTCTTCCTATTTACGCATAAGGGTGACTCTTATGACTCTTATGAGTAGAAAAAATATCCTTCTCATAGCTATCTAACAGATTGCCAATGTAGCATTGTAATTGGTACTATACGCATAAAGATGAACATGAAGATTAATAACTTATTACCACGATTCAATGGTATCATGAATATATCAAACGGCTTCTTGCTATATAGCTAAACGGTTCGTGTTAATCTCTATCCGCAGCTTTAGCACGATATAATAATACTCACCAATAAATGTTGAATAAATATTTGATATCTTTTATTGATCAAGCTCAAGTGCATGTTGAAAGGTCAAATAGAAATTTTTAGTGATTTTTATCGGTATTCTTACAGTGATTGAGTTAATAAATTTTATTATGCTTGAATTGGAAATATACATGGTGAGAATTTAAAAAAGTTCTAGCAACAAATTTTACCGAAGTCTATCATAAAATAAATAAGTTTTCATCTCGTTATTATTTAAAAAATTACTATAAGTGTACAATGTCTCACCATTATCGTGATTTTAACGGTAATTTTTTGAAGAAATTTCTTGCCATGTACCAATTATTTCCGTGTGCGCATGGATTTATCCAAATATACCTATGCATTACGGTCATGATGAGAACCATAAAACAACAAAGGTGCTCTACTCAAGGTTATTTAATTTTTCTAGGAATAAAAGTGATTTAGCGCTACCTACCTGGTCAAAATAGTGAGAATTTGTTATCTTACCACGACGTTTCTTATATACTGATAAATATCTCATCATTTGTGTTATTCCCGTTTTCTCCGAATATCTTCTACAGAAATAACTAGCTCTATAAGAACTTTTTTTTTCATAAGATTTCTTAATTTTACGAGAATAGATACAGTCTAAAATAGTAATGAAAAACATGTAAATGTTTCGTTTGTTAACATTAATAAAATTTTAAAGAGGAGGTTAATTAATCAACCAAAAAAATCAAATTTTCGCCACTCAATGGCTGCTAATCTCACGTGCGAAGTACGTTTTATCGTTCACTGATACCTGTTACATTCGCTGTATATGTAGAAAGGTTGCTCAGTTCACATGTTTCATCTGATTTTTTCATCCAGCATGCGGAGTAATCATTGCTATAAATCGTAGTTATATTTGTTCGAAGTTTACAAATATTTTGGATAGTCATGGCATGACTAACGATCGAAATAACAAGAAGAAAAAATTTAATAAACCACAGACATCCGATACATTAAATCAGATGATCGCATGTTCTTTTGTCGTCCCTGGTTCTTTCCATAAATACTTATGTATGTAAGCTAATAAAAAGAAAGTTAAACTTCTAGGTACAGAGAAGATGAAGTAAACAAACTCGGTATCTATAATAATAATAATAATTATAATAATAATAATAGTTATAAGACAGACTTACATTTGAAAAAGTATATATCAAAAATATACAAGTTGGTTCGAGCTAACATTTGTCCATGTACCGGAATTTCTTTGCTTCCGATTCGGTTGATCAATGAGCTAAGTTCCATGCTTCCTAAAATTTAGGTTAGATCCTTTTCTCTTTCGAAACTCTTCGTTCTTTCTAGTATTTTTATTTCATTTTATTTTATTTTATTTTATCAGCGAACCCATTGATTTAAATGAAAAGGAGGAAAGAAAAAAAAAAGATGAATTTGAAAAAAAGGAGATTGTGTGGGTCCAACTCTGAAAGTTGCTTGGTGTGCAACTACTCTCATGAAAATTCTATGCGATGGAAAGTCGAGAAATCGAATACACTCGAAATTTATTCAAACTCCGACAAATAGCCGGAAAGTGTAGAAAAATTTACGATACACAGAGACACTTGGTTTGGGAATGGAAGATAACTTTTCCGTCGGATTCAAACGTATACACTGGCTGTATCGAACGACCATTTTTAGATTCCAATGAAAGTACATTAGGATGTATACATATATACATATCCAGGAAGAAGTTCGTTTGTGATTTCCCATTTCTCTTCTATTCTCTTTTTAAGTATATTTTGTCAACCAGATGGTGCTTTAGTTGTCGTTAAAACTTAATTTTTTATAAAACTTATTTATTTATCGACTCTTTTTTAACAATGTTGTTTGCTTTATTTTTATCGCAAATTTAAACAATAACAATGTATAAACCATAGTCGGGCATTACGTTTTTTCGATAAGCATTAGTTTTGTTTGTTTAATTTCTAAACTTTTTTTGTTTTACTGCTAAACTATCGATTTTTCATAGGGAAATTTAACAACAATTTTTGTAAATAATGATATAGCTGACTAAAATGCTGTGAAGTTATTGAATAAACAAATTCATAAATTAACCGTCTGTGTAAAAAATATTGTTTAGAGTCAAGGATTAAGCGAATAAAGCTTAAAATAACAATACAAATATTGACCTTGCCGCTTATGAAAAATTAAAAAAAAAATAACTGTGAAAATTGATGTATATTCTCGAACGTAATTTATGAGCATTAATAGTGCTGAGTGTCTAAAATACATCCATTAAATGTGCGCGTCACTAATATAAAAAAAGGGATGATCTACGATCATCTCATCGAATATATGATAATAAATGTAAAATATGGCAAGACCATGGAAAGTGCTGCGACACTTTTCGCGATCCTTCATCACGTAAAGCTGCCGATAAGACCGTCGTTATTGGAATCTTGATAGTGGTATACGTTCTCGATCGGATTTGAGGCGTCTTTTTAGAAAAATATCTGGGCTCACTGGGTGACGGCAAAAAAAAAGATGGAAAAGAATTTGAGAAGCCTTGCAGGAAAAGGAGCATAAAAAGAAGAAAAGGTAACATGTGTACGTAGCAAAGTCTTTTTTCTGTGGGAATTATATAAATCTATAAATTATGTTTGAATTTTTTATCCAAGTATCAACTTAACTGCTAATTTACAAAACGTCATTGCGAAGCATACATCATCCGCAATTGGATTAAATATATTTGTCAACGTAAGTTGAGATTACGAACTTATTCAATGTAACATGGAATTCTTTGTAAGATAAGTGAATGTAAATGAAAGAGGCATCGCAGGATAGATAATTTAGTGGTTTTTCTTTAATTTTGGAAAAGCTTCATCGTTTGAGCTCCAAATAAGTGTCAATTCTAAAAATCTAGCCATCACTTTCTTCATTTTCTACAAAATAAATCAGAACTTTTTCTAAAAATAATTCTTTGTCTAAAAAATGGCGTTCAAGTTTGTCCCAGAAAGTTTTTATAGATGTTTTATAGCATCCCGATTCGCCTTTAACGCCTACCACATATATTTTGTCTCAGCTTGCCCCGGTTTTCTCCGCTGTAACAGTTATCCACATACCCAATATTATTTATTCATATCTTATGATTATTTGATGAAATGCATTTTGGTGCAGAGCGAAGAAATAGTGGAGTCATCGAAGAAGAGACTACTTTAGCGGAATATTTGGATGCGGCTGGGACTGGAAAGCATGTATGTATGTATATACAAAGGAGTTTTAGTGAGACAGTATATGCACAAGAGAGAAAGAGAGCATGCCAGGGATCGGTGCAGATATATATCCACAGCCATGCGTTACGGGTTCAGCTAAATCCGCCATGATGAATGTGTTGGCGGGAATAAATCCGTAATGCACACCCCCACCAAGAACCTCATCCTCATCCTCATGCTCAGCGATATAGATGCTACTACTACTACTACTACTATTGCTACTACTACCACGACAATTGGGCTGCTCCCCGAACTGTATTCAACCACTATCTTTCTCACCCTCATCAACCCTCTGTGCTATCTTTCTGACTCTTTTCATCCACATACGTACTTGTGTCCAAATGAGAATGTAACTCTGTGCCTATACTACACTTTCCACCAACTACAACTAAACTCCATGATAAAGTTGTGCCTGTACACTCGAAAAATGGTACGCATGCGCACCAAAATAATATATATATACGTATATACATATATGTATTCACATGGATAGGAGCACGCGTCGTTAGTTTTCTTTCTCACTTAAACCTACTCTTCTTCATTTTACATTGGTGCTTTATGTCTCTCTTCAATTTTGTTTCCCTCCCTTTCGCACTCATCTAACGCCCTGAGTTGGGTTTATTTATATCCTTATACGTGTATACACAGCGGCAGGTAGACCTTCATTAGGATTTATAGATGGAATCGTTCGTTCTGTCCCACACGTGCATGAACGCGACTAGAGTACAAGACTTTTTAGTTTTTTTTTTTTTTTTATTTTATTTTATTTATACTTTATTTTTTTTCCTTTCATTTAGTTTGTGTCTGTCATGTAAATGAGATGCAATAATCGCGAATAAACACGGGGACATGACATATGAGCTTCGACTTTACGGGATACTTGGCATTCATTCACACATTCGTATTTCCATATTTGGTCGGCTAAAAAAACAACAACAACATTTATTCAGTGACACACTATAATGAAATATAAGAACTAAAATTATATAAAATATATTTTTATCAAAAATTTCTCTCGCGAACCGATGTCATAAATTAATTGATTCGAGTAATAAATTAAGGATAGATTCGTATGAATATATAAGATATGTACATTACATTATAGTAGAGTCTTATATCAATCTTGGTGATTCAAATTTTCCACTACAGTGTGCACAGCTACGATAACCCACACGTTCTCCAAGTAGCTGAGTCCGTAAGGTCTGTAAATCATAACCGCGAGAACGTACAGATTGCCGGATCAGAGGCTCGAGTGTTGGTTATAAATTCGCAGTGCGAATAGGTGCGAACAGACGTGAATAGCAACACCCTCTTTCGTTCTCTTCAGTCAACATTTAACATTCCACGTTAGAGGATGTCGTACGTCATTTCAATGGTCTCGTGTGTGACCAACTGCCCTCGATTTGTGCTAACTCATTTGTTCTTTCTATAAAGTCCATGTGCCGAGCTTCATGAATTGATCTACTTCAAAAGACACTAACTTTAATTTCATCTATCACATTTAGCAATGCTAATTATTAAAAGTGAAAGATTCACTTGATGTTATTAATAATGAGTACGACTCCGATTAATAGACCGGAAAATGTGGAACTTCATCTTAATATATTGCACTCTCGATAACGTAAAGCATTTGATGTTGCGCATTACTTTCATCTGGTCAAGGTCAAGCTATTTTCCTGATTATAATCGTTTCTATTCATTAGATTGTTAGAGATAATCAACTGTTTTTTTTTTTTTTTTTTTTTTTTTTTTTATATATCAAACATATTGTTAGAAATGACGACAAAAGTTCTGTAAAAGTTAAAGGTTTTAATATTGTGGCATTGCAGTACACATTTTAATGCCCCATTAAATTCATTTGAAAAAAATTTTCGTCAAACTTTAGAATTGTTAACTCATCAGTAAATTATTATACTGTTAAGACCATAGAATATTTTTCTTGAAAAATAAGACGCTCTACAAAAAAGATTCTTATTAAATCTATTCTTTGAAAAGTTATTTAAAGTTAAAGTTGAATTAAAAAATTTCAATATTTCTTCACTTTCTGAAGAATTTATTGGACTAATTGTGAATTTTTGCTTAAAATTATCTTTTTAAAGTCTTTTATAATTTTGACAATAACTCATACACATAACAACAGTACATAGTAAAAAAACATTGTTTTATATATTTTATTAAAACCGAAATCAAATCATAATTTGTCTAATTGTTTGCAATTTTTTTTATTATTTATTCGAGATTAACGATAATAAACGTTTTCCTCTTTTGACTTTGACAATCGGCAATACAATTGATTTTTTATTAAAACTGAACGAGTATTAGGAAGTGTACACTTTCGGAGTTTCCAAATTTTTTCATCATTAAATGCAAAAATATTTGTAAATAACTAGAATAAAAGCATACTATGAACATAATTGTTTAAACAACTGATTTATACGCAACAGATATAAATAACGTTAATTCACTTTCTGATAATTTTAGTGTATGTCTGAAGAGCAGTATGCTGGAATCCGTGATAGGAATATTCGACGGAGGATTTATCCGTTTCTCTCCTCTCTGTCTCGGCGAGCCGAGAGGTTGATACACGAAGGATAATCCTTAGGGATTAATGCGGTATCACGTGGTTCCATGCGTGCACCAAAACCGACCAACGTCCACCGACAATTGTATATAGCGTGCTATGGAAACAACCCTTTTGCTCAGCTAGAGCTGAGAGATGTGAGAAGGGAAGAGCCGGAGGTGAAGGAAGACACTATGGGCCCACCAATCTCTCACGATATAATACCCTAATTCCTAAATCTGTCGCCATACGTCTCCGTTACTATAAATATTTTTAGCCCCAAGTCTCTCTGATGATCATAAGAAGTATATTATTTTCTTTCGTTTAAAATATCATTTAGAAAAAAATTATTTAAATCTATTCCTCTTGAATTTAGGAAGATCATATTTATCATTATTTCATTCAGTATGCTAATAAAAATAAAATTACGTGAGATTAAAGTAAATTAGTCATTTCTTCTCATTGGAAGGGTTGGAACACGACACATAAGTAATTACAGAAGGGTTCTGGATAATATTGTGATTCATAATTTCACGCAGACGCACATTAGAGATAGTTGTGTATCATCTTTGCTCATTCTATACAGAAAAAATTTTAATAAGGACATGTGCAGGGCACAAAATTCATTATTAATACGCATACCAAATGCCTGTGCAAACATTTTTACTTTTTTTAACATTTTAAAAAACATGTAACATGTTACATTATAGTATTTTCAAAGTAGTTGAATCAGATTATAGTAAATTATATTACATGTGAACTAAGAGGCAAATAACTTAATAACTTGTTTCTGTCGCTTTTACCTGAGTACGAGATTAGCAGATTTCGCTACAAGCTGTGGGTAAACAGAGCTTGTAAAAATTCTTTGTAGTGGTGCATCTGTAATACACAATATAAATAAGTTGAATTTCGCAGTTAAAATAGAGTTGGACCCTAAAAGTACCTCTCTAAATATTGGGTAAAATATCCTTTGACACAAGTATCCTTATGAAAAATATTTTATAGGTTATAGGTTATAGGTTATAACTTCGTTTTGATAAAGACATTTTGATATATTTTTGATAAGAACATGTTTGACTAAATACTTTTTCAAAAATAAGCTTCGATATTTCGATATATTTTTAAAAAGATATTTTACACACACGGAGAAAAATATCGCTCGGGTAGCTATTTAGAAGATAGTGATAGTAAGAAAATATATTCCTGCTAAGGCAAAACGCACCACAACTCATAACCCATGATTCGGATTGTGGATCGTGATCATCGCGATACTGTGAATGAAACATATTCACATACAAAGTATAGTCTCTTAAGTAGCGTGGTAATCGTAGGTCTCAACAATTAGCACTTAGTCTTAATACTTTAAAAGAAGTTTTGATCAGATCAAAAAATAAACCAAATCTTTGACTCGGCAGCGATTGAAGTAGTTTTTTTGATGTTAAGAGTTGATTAGCTTTTGGAATTGATCAGTCAAGCCGTTTGAAAGGTATTTCACAGAAACAGTTTTTCAAAATGATTATTTTTGCGATTTCTCAAATCTACCGGATTAAATCGGTCTAAACTGTATTGAAAATCTAAGTTTGGCCAAGCCCTTTCGAATAGTACTAATCTCGATCAAATTGGCCAAGGCCTTCAAAAGTTATAAGAGGGTTACATACATATATACATGCAAGAATACATACAGACTAGGGTGTGCCAAAATATAACTTCCATGAGGAACCTTTTAAAATTAAAATTTTGAATTGCGCTTTTAACAGCAGCTGTGTTAAGACATTTCCTGAGATATTTTGGGGTGAGAGGATTTATTTAATTTTCATAGAATTTTTAGCAGGAGATTCAATTGGGCACTTCCGTCCAAATTTTGAATTTTCAGCGGAAATATCCAAACTAAACTTCTTTTAAGAAATTCTATGAAAATCTAATTTATCGTCTCACCCCAAAATATCTCTGGAAACGCCAAAACACAGCCCCTGTGAAAAGCCGAACTCAAAATTCTAATTTTAAAAGATTCCTCACGGAAGTTACATTTTGGCA